>PVKU01009674.1:0-59420 GCA_004027475.1 Anoura caudifer
TTAGTTTGCTTTTGTTTTAGGTGTGGTTGTTAATATCCATGAGTTTGCTGTCTTTTTACTGTCCTATTTTTTATCTTCTTTTTCTTAGATAAGTCCCTTTAACATTTCATAGAATAAGGGCTTGGTGATGATGAACTCCTTCAACTTGACCTTATCTGAGAAGCACTTTATCTGCCCTTCCATTCTAAATGAAAGCTTCCCTGGATAGGGCAATCTTGGATGTAGGTCCTTGACTTTCAAGACTTCAAATACTTCTTTCCAGCCCCTTCTCACATGCAAGGTCTCTTTTGAAAAATCAGCTGACAGTCTGATGGGAACTCCTTTGTAAGTGACTGTGCTCTTATCCCTTGCTGCTTCTAGAATTCTCTCCTTCATTTTAATCTTGGCTAATGTAATTGTGATGTGCCTTGGCCTGTTCCTCCTTGGGTCCAACTTCTTTGGGACTCTCTCAGCTTCCTGGACTTCCTGGAAGTCCATTTCCTTTGCCAGATTGGGGAAGTTCTCCTTTATTATTTGTTCAAATAAGTTTTCCACTTGTTGCCCTTCCTCTTCCCCTTCTGGAACCCCTATAATTCGGATGTTGGGACGTTTAAAGATGTCTTGGAGGTTCCTAAGCCTCTCTTCATTTTTTTGAATTCTTGTTTCTTCCTTGTCCGTCCTTCCTTCCTTCCTTCCTTCCTTCCTTCCTTCCTTCCTTCCTTCCGGTTTGAATTCAGTCCCAGTTTTCCTCCCATCTCTATTGGTTCCCTGTGCATTTTCCTTCATTTCACTTAGTGTAGCCTTCATTTGTTCATCTAATTTGCGACCAAAATCAACCAATTCTGTGAGCATCCTGATCACCAGTGCTTTGAACTGTGCATCTGATAGGTTGGCTATTTCTTGGTCACTTAGATGAATTGGCTCTGGTGCTTTGATCTGTTCTCCCGTTTGAGCCATTTTTTTTTTTCCTGGTCGCAGCTCTTACATAGTGAGGGGTGGAGCCTTAGGTGTTCAACAGGGTGGGGCAGCCAGTTGCTGGGTTGTGAAACTGCATGTGGGGGTGGGTCCGAGAGGGAACAATGGGGCTTCCTCCACTCTCTCTCAGAGTCCAGTCCTTTCCACCGCTACCCCTTCTCCTGGTTTATCTGCGCGCAAATGTGGGACCGCCTGGTCAGCCAGCTGCCTTGCATGGCCTCACTGGGTCTGCACCATTGCCATCCGTGCCCGGGGTTCGCTAGCCGCTGCCTGTGTGCCTGGGATCTGCCAGCCACTTGCACCTGCACTCCTGGTCTGCCAACCTCCACTTTTTCCTGCCGCGACTCCACCCCTCTTACCGGTCTGGATGAATGGTTGTTGGACTTCCGTGCAGTTCAATTTTCTATCAGTTCTGGTTGTGTTCTTGTTTCTAAATCTTTGTTGTCCTTGATTTTGGTTGTGTGAGAAGGCACAGTGTGTCCACCTATGCCTCCATCTTGGCCAGAAGTCTCCACTGTTCTTGACTCTCTTCTGTATCCTTCAGAGCTGAGTATAGAACTACTCTGGTTAGTAGAGGGTGGAAGTTCTCCTTGCTATAATTTGGGCAGTTACAGAAAGGGTGGCACATGAGTATTATAAGCTCTTTTCTGTGCCTTCGGTTTTCTTAGATTAATGTGCTTCCAAGAGAGGAATAGTTTCTGTTCCTGTGTCAACCATGCATTTGACAGAAATCTACACAATGGCCCTTTTTCTTTGTTCCAAAGCTGAGTGACACAGAACATCCATCCATCCCAGATGCAATCATCCAAGAGACACTTTAGTCCTGTCTCTGAGCCTCAGAATCTCCAAGAAACTAGAAAACAAGTTAAGGAATACTGACTTCACCCTGGTGCCAGTCAACTGTCTGTTTACTTTCTTATCCACTCTTACACTTCTGTGACTTACTCTGTGTCCATCTGTATTGATATATAGAAATGATTGAATAAATAGATGGGAAAAAAGAGAAAAATATTCCTTACAGAACCATTCCAAATAATGCATATAGACCCTCTCCATTCTAGGAGATAAAGCTTAGCCTCCTCTTATCCTCCTTTCTTTTTTAAAATTTATTTATTTATTTTTAATTATTTTACTGTTGCTCAATTACAGTTTTCTACGCCCTACCCCCTCCAAACCCACCTCCTTCCATTGCTTCCACCCTCCCCCATGGTTTTGTCCACATGTCCTTTACAGTAGTTCCTGAAAACCATTCTTCCCTCTGTCCCCTCCCCCCTCCCCTCTGGCTATTGTTAGATTGTTCTTAATTTCAATGTCTCTGGTTATATTTCATTTGCTTTTTTCTCTTGCTGATTATGTTCCAGTTAAAGGTGAGATCATATGGTAATTGTCCCTCACCACCTGGCTTATTTCACTTAGCATAATGCTCTCCAGTTCCATTCATGCTGTTGCAAAGGGTAGGAGCTCCTTCTTTCTTTCTGCTGTGTAGAATTCCATTGTGTAAATGTACCATAGTTTTTTGATCCACTCATTTCCCGATGGGCACTTAGGTTGCTTCCAGCAGTTGGCTATTGTAAATTGTGCTGCTATGAACATTGGGGTGCATAGGTTCTTTTGGATTGGTGTTTCAGAGCTCTTAGGGTATAATCCCAGCAGTGGAATTGCTGGGTCAAAAGGTAGTTCCATTTTTAGTTTTCTGAGGAAATTCCATACTGTTTTCCACAGTGGCTGCACCAGTCTGCATGCCCACCAACAGTGCACTAGGGTTCCCTTTTCTCCACATCCTCTCCAACACTTGTTTGTTGATTTGTTTATGTTGGCCATTCTGACAGGTGTGAGGTGGTATCTCATTGTGGTTTTAATTTGCAACTCTCTGATGGCTAGTGATGCTGAGCATCTTTGCATGTGTCTCTGGGCTCTCTGTATGTCCTCCTTGGAGAAGTGTCTGCTTGGGTCCTTTGCCCATTTTTTAATTGGGTTTTTTTGTCTTCCTGGAGTGGAGTCATGTGAATTCTTTATATATTTTGGAGATCAAGCCCTTGTCCAAGGTGTCATTGGCAAATATGTTTTCCCATACAGTTGGCTCTCTTTTCATTGTAATGCTGTTTTCTTTAGCCATGCAGAAGCTTTTTAATTTGATGAGGTCCCATTTGTTTATTTTTTCCTTTATGTCCTTTGTTTTAGGGGACATATCTGTGAAGATGTTGCTGTGTAGAATGTCTAAGATTTTCCTGTCAATGTTTTCCTCTAGGGCTTTTATGGTGTTATGACTTATATTTAAGTCTTTTATCCAACTTGAATTTATTTTTGTGTTTGGTGTAAGCTGGTGATTGAGTTTCATTTTTTTGCATGTTGCTGTCCAGTTCTCACAACACCATTTGTTGAAGAGGCTATTTTTGCTCGATTTTATGCTTCTTCCCCCTTTGTCAAATATTAATTGACTGTAGAGACTTGGGCTTATTTCTGGGCTCTCTGTTCTGTTCCATTGATCTATGTGCCTGTTTTTATACCACTACCAGGCTGTTTTGATTACAGAGGCCTTGTAATACATTTTGATATCAGGTATTTTGATCCCTTCTGCTTTGTTCTTCTTTCTCAAAATTGCTGCAGCTATTCAGGGTCATTTATGGTTCCATATAAATTTCTGAAATGTCTGTTCTATAGCTGTGAAATATGTCATGGGTATTTTAATAAGGATTGCATTGAATCTATAAATCGCTTTGGGCAGTATGGCCATTTTGATTATGTTAATTCTTCCAATCCATGAACATGGTACATGCTTCCATTTGTTTGTGACTTCCTTAATTTCTTTCTTCAGTGTTGTATAGTTTTCTGAGTTCAGGTTTTTACCTCCTTGGTTAGGTTTATTCCTAGGTATTTTATTTTTCTTATTGCTATATCAAATTGGATTTTCCCCTCTGATTTCTGTTTCTGATGTTTCATTGTTGGTATACAACAATGCCTTTGATTTCTGAGTATTGATTTTGTATCTGGCTGTTTTGTCAAATTCATTTATTAGGTCGAGTAGTTTTTTGGTGGAGTCTATAGGATTTTCTATGAACCCTATCATGTCATCTGCAAACAGTGACAGTTTTGTTTCCTCCTTTCCAATTTGGATGCCTTTTATTTCTTTTTCTTGTCTGATTGCTGTGGCTAGGACTTACAGTACAATGTTGAACAGGAGTGGTGAAAGTGGGCATCCTTGTCTTATTCTTGATCTTATTGGGAAAGCTCTAAGTTTTTGTCCATTGAGTATGATATTGGCTGTAGGTCTCTCATATATAGCCTTCATTATGTTGAGGAATGCTCCCTCTATTCCCAATTTGCTGAGTGTTTTTATCATAAATGGGTGCTGTACCTTATCAAATGCTTTTTCCACTCTATTGATATGATCATATGATTTTTTGTCTTTTGTTTTGTTTATGTGATATATTATGTTTATTGATTTGCAAATATTGTACCATCCTTGCATCCCTGGGATGAATCCCACTTGGTCATGGTATGTTATCTTTTTAATGTATTGCTGGATGCAGTTTGCCAGTATTTTGTTGAGGATTTTAGCATCTATGTTCATCAGTGATATTGGCCTGAAATTTTCTTTCTTTGTTATGTCTTTAACTGGTTTTGGTCTTTATCTGATGTTGGCTTCATAAAAAGAGTTTGGGAGTCTTCCATCTTCTTGAATTTTTTGAAATAATCTGTGGAGGATGGCAGTTAGCTCTCCCTTAAATGCTTTGTAGAATTCTCCTGTGAAATCGTCTGGTCCAGGGGTTTTGTGTGTCGGAAGCTTTTTAATTACTGTTTCAATTTCATCAGGTGTTATTGGTCTGTTCAGGCTTTCTGCTTCTTTATTGAGTTTTAGGTAGAGTATATTTTTCTAGAAATCTGTCCATTTCATCTAGGTTTTCAGATTTCTTGACATATAGTTCTTCATAGTAATTTCTCACAATCCTTTGTATTTCTGTGGTGTCAGTCATAATCTCTCCTCTTTCATTTCTGATTGTGTTTACTTGGGCCCTCTCTCTTTTTTTCTTGATAAGCCTGCTTAAAGGTTTGTTGATTTTGTTTATCTTTTCAAAGAACCAGCTCCTGGATTCATTGATCCTTAGAATTGTGGTTTTAGTCTCTATGTCATTTAGCTCTGCTCTGATCTTGGTTATTTCCGTCCTTCTACTTGCTCTGGATTGTCTTTGTTGTTTTTCCTAGAGTTCTTGTAGGCATAGGGAGGTTGTTTGCTTGAAATGTTTCTATCATTTTTGGGTAGGCCTGTATCACTATACAGTATTCCCTCTCAGGATTGCCTTCACTGTGTCCCATGAGTTTTGTGTTGTTGTGAGTTCCATTTCATTTGTTCCCAGAAACTTTTTGATTTCTTCCCTAATTTCATTCTTGACCCATTCATTGTTTAATAGCATGCTATTCAATATCCAAGATTTTGAGTGTTTGGGGGTTTTTTCCTTGAAGTTGGTTTCTAGTTTCAGTCCCATGTGGTCAGAGAAAATGCTTCATATGATTTCAATTTTCTTTTATTTGTTGAGGCTAGTTTTGTGTCCTATCATGTGGTCTATCTTTGAAAATGTTCCATATGCCTTTGAAAAGAATTTGTATTTTGCTTCTTTGGGATGGAGGGTTCTATATATATATTAGTTAAGTCTATTTCATCCAGAGCATTGTTCAATGACACAATATCTTTGTTGATATTTTGTTTGGAAGATCTCTTCATTTTTGACAGTGGGATGTTAAAATCTACTGTAATTGTGTTGCTGTCAATATCTTTCTTGAAGTCCTCCAAGATTTTCTTTATGTGTTTGGGTGCTCCTATGTTGGGTGCATATATATTTACTATGTTCATGTCTTCTTGATGGATTCTTCCCTTGAGTATTATGAAGTGACCTTCTGGGTCTCTTTTTATGGTTCTTTTTTTGAAATCTATCTTGTCCGCTATGAGTACTGCTACCCTGGCTTTTTTTCTGTCCATTTGCTTGGAATATTTGTTTCCAGCCCTTCACTTTCCATCTGTGTAGGTCTTTTGTTCTGAGGTGGGTCTCCTGTAGGCAGCATATGTGTGGGTCATGTTTTCTTATCAATTCTGCTATTCTGTGTCTTTTGATTGGGGCATTTAATCCATTTACGTTTAAGGTTATTATTGATACGTATTTATTCATTGCCATTTTTTTTGTACATGTGTTCCTCTCTCTTTCACTGTTTTTCTTCCTGTTTTTAAGGCAAACCCTTTAGCATCTCTCGTAGAGTTGGTTTGGAGGAGGTATATTCTTTGAGGCTTCTTTTGTCTGGGAAGCTCCTTATTTGACATTCCATTTTAATTGAGAGCCTAGCTGGATAAAGTAGTCTTGGTTGCAGGCCTCTGGTCTTCATTACTTGAAATATTTCTTGCCATTCCCTTCTGGCTTGGAGCTTTGCCATTGAGAAGTCAGCTGCTAGTCTTTTCAGGGCTCCCTTGTATATTACTTCCTATTTCTCCCTTGCTGCCTTTAAGATTCTCTCTTTATCTTGGAATTTTGCCATTTTAATTATGATGTGTCTTGAAGTAGGCTTCTTCAGGTTCCTCTTGATTGGGACTCTCTGTATTTCCTGGATTTGTGTGACTTTTTCTCTCATCAAATTAGGGAAGTTTTCCATCATTACTTTTTCAAATAGGTTTTCTATCCCTTGCTCTTCTTCTTGTCTTTCTGGTATCCCTATTATGCAGATATTATTACGTTTCATGTTGTTCTGCATTTCCCTTAGCCCCTCTTTATTCTTTCTGAGCCTCTTTTCCTTGTCTCACTCATTCTGGGTGTTTTTTTTTTTTTTTCTTGTCCTCCAGCTTACTGATCCAATCCTCTGCTTCATTGACTCTGCTTTTGATTCCTTCTACTGTGTTCTTCAGTTCAGAAAGTGTATTCTTCATTTCCCCTTGGCCCTTGTTGATAGTTTCTATTTCCTTTTTCATGTTGATATAGTTTGCAGTGAGTTCATTGTAGTTTCCCTGTAGTTTTTGGTAATTCTCTGTGAGCTCATTGAGCTTCCTTATAACCATTGCTTTGAACTCAATATCTGATAGTTGAGTTGCCTTTATTTCATTTAGCATTTTTTCTGAGATTTCCTCCTTTCCTTTCATTTGGGGATTGTTTCTTTGTCTTCCCATTGTGAGACTCTTCTTGTTAGCCTCCACTTCTTAAATTTATCTGTTCTGACTCCCTGGGTTTATGGTGTGAACTTCCATGGTAGAATACTTTTTAGATTCAGTGGTGCCATTTTCCTTGATCTCCCAAGCTCACTGGTCTTGGGCTGTCATTGAAGTTGGCGCTGTGTTTGTCTTTGGGTTTTGATTATTGTTGGGTCTTTCTTTGGTGGGTCCTTCCCACCACCTGCTTAACTGAGGGTCACTCTGTCCATCACCTCTTGTATTTTGTTGTGCAGGTGTGGGCGGGTTATATTGAAGCTGGTTCTTCCATGTGTACGAGGTTTTAAGGCTTCTCTCTTGCTCTCGTTCAGTTGTTTGTTCTGGGTAATTTCTCTATTATTTAGTTTTATTTTCATATAGGTCCTGGGTTGAGTTAGTGTGGCTTTCACTCCCACCTTCACCTTCTTCTGTTGTTATCTGTTGGTGGTTCCTTTGTTGGTGGGTTTCCTCTTCCAGCAGTTATACTGGTGTTCACAGCTTCCACCTACTCTTTTTTGTGAGCATTTGGAGGGGAAAGGCAAAATGGTTTAAGACAGCAAGAGTGTATTCTATGATATCTACAGTACCAGCCCATAGAGAAGAGATAGGAGATCCTTTGGATATGTACAGTGTTAACCATGATATTCCACCCAACTAGCCACTTTTTAGAAAGGTTGGAAAGAAGGTAAGACTCTTGTTGGGGAGGGAAGGATTGTGAGTTGTATCTAGAAAGCAGTGAGCTTGTGGGAGGTCAGATTGTGAGGCAAAGTGAAAGTAAAGGATAGAAAATAGGTGTAGTGTTTGAGAGAATAGAGTTAACCACAGCAGTAATAGAGTTCAGGAAACCGTGAAGTGGGCTAAGATCTGGGAAGGATGTTGTGTAGTATTTACAATTGTATGAAACAGCTATTATTTACAATAATAATGGAGCAACAATCATATGACAGAATCTATGTGATCTGTATAACAAGAATAGGAAGTATAGGACCTAGAGTATTGTGTGCTAATGGAACACAAGTGAAGTGAAAGACAGTAAATTAACAATACACTGTGAAAGAGAGAACAAGGGAAACCAAGCAAAGAAGACTAAACAGAAAGAGATATAAAAAATACTAATAAAATAAAAGATGTAAGAATAATGAAAAAATAATAATACAAATATTCAATAACTTGCAAGATCTGTGTAGTAGCCAAGTGAAATTTGTCTCACTGTCTCAGCTGTTGGGATGCCCCCTCTTTGGGTCCAACTCTGGTCTGTTCACAGTTCCAGGGAGTTTTTTGTCTCACGTCTGGTTTTTCAATGTCCTCTACAATTTTTGGTCTCCTATCTTCATATATGCTGGGATACTGTTGGCTGTTTGCTCTGTTCCTCCATAGATCGGCTAAGTTTTTCACCCATTTGTAGGGGGAAATGGAATCCGCTCCCACCTATTTTGCCCCCATCTTCAGTGAATATATTTTAAATCTATTTTTTAGAGAGAGTGAAGGAGAGGGGGAAAGAGAGGGAGAGAAACATCAATAGGTTGCCTCTTGCACTCACCCCAGCTGGGAATAGAACCAGTGACCTTTCACTTTGCAGGACAACACCCAAGCAAGCCACACCAGTCAGGGCCCCCTTGCTTTTTCAGTGTTGGCTGAACTTATTAGCTCACTTCCAAAGAACAGAGTATGGAGAGAGAAGAATAGCAACTTCATAATGGAGAGAATTGGCAGGTATGTATTACTTTAACCAAGTGATCAAGATGCATATCACCAGAGGTTAGATATTTTTTTAACTTTTTATTTTTATTTTTTAAATTATATTCTGTTGATTACCCTATTACAGTTGTCCTGATTTTCCCCCCATCCACCGAACACTCCCCTACTCCCTCAGGTAATCCCCCCACCAGTGTTCATGCCCATGGGTCATGCATATAAGTTCTTCAGCTACTCCATTTCCTACACTGTACATTATATCCCCATGGCTATTCTGTAATTATCTATTTGTAGTTTTTTTTAAATATATATTTTATTGACTATGCTATTACAATTGTCCCATTTCCCCCCTTTATTCCCCTCAGCCCTGCACACCCCCTCCCACCCACATTCCCCCTCTTTAGTTCATGTCCATGAGTCATACATATGAATCCTTTGGCTTCTGCATTTCCTATACTATTCTTAACAGCCCCTGTCTATTTTCTACCTACCATTTATGCTACTTACTCTCTGTACCTTCCTCCCCTCCCTTCCCACTCCCCTATCGATAACTCTCCATGTGATCTCCATTTCTGTGGCTCTGTTCCTGTTCTACTTGTTTGCTTAGTTTGTTTTTGTTTCTGTTTTAGGTGTGGTTGTTAATGATTGTGAATTTGCTGTCATTTTACTGTTCGTATTTTTTATCCTTTTTCTTAGATAAATCCCTTAAACACTTCATAGAATAAGGGCTTGGGGATGATGAACTCCTTTAACTTGACCTTATCTGAAAAGGGCTTTTTCTGCCCTTCCATTTTAGAATGGAGCTTTAAAATGAAAGCTTTGCTGGATAGAGCAATCTTGGATGTAGGTCCTTGCCTTTCAAGACTTCAAATACTTCTTTCCAGCCCCTCCTTGCCTGTAAGGTCTCTTTTGAGAAATCAGTTGACAGTCCTATGGGAACTCCTTTGTAGGTAACTGTCTCCTTATCTCTTGCAGCTTTTAAGATTGTCTCCTTATCTTTCATTTTGGGTAATGTAATTATGATGTGCCTTGGTGTGTTCCTCCTTGGGTCCAACTTCTTTGGGACTCCAAGCTTCTTGGACTTCCTGGAAGTCTATTTCCTATGCCAGATTGAGGAAGTTCTCTTTTAATATTTGTTCAAATAAGTTTTCCACTTGTTGCTCTTCCTCTTCTCCTTCTGGTACCCCTATAATTCCGATGTTGGAATATTTAAACATGTTCTGGAGGTTCCTAAGCCTCTCCTCATTTTTTTGAATTCTTGTTTCTTCATTCTTTTCTGATTGGATATTTCTTTCTTCCTTCTGGTCCACACGATTGATTTGGGTCCCACTTTCCTTCTCATCACTATTGGTTTTCTGTACATTTTCCTTTATTTGACTTAGCATAGCCTTCATTTGTTCATCTAATTTGCAACCAAATTCAACCAGTTCTGTGAGCATCCTGATTATTAGTGTTTTGAACTGTGCATCTGATAGGTTGGCTATCTCTTCATCGCTTAGTTGTATTTTTTCTGGAGCTTTGATCTGTTTTTTCGTTTGGGCTTTTTTTTTTTTTTGTCTTGACGCATGTGTTTCATAGTGAGGGGCGGAACCTTAGGTGTTAACCAGGACAGGGCAACCCCTGTGGCTGTTGTATGTGGGGGAGGGGTCCAAGAGGGAACAATGGCCCTTGCTCCGCTTTCTGCCGGATTTCAGTCACTTCCCCTGCTACCCACAAGCAAATTGGGCCCTTCTGGTGCTGATTCCCTTGTGGGTTGGCTTGTGTACATTCTAGGACACAAAGAATTCTCTCCAATGAACTCTCCTCAACGAACTCTCCTGTGAGGCTGGGAGTTTCTCCCACTGCTGCCTCAACCCCCACAGGTGTTTTCAATCAGAGATTTGAGGCTTTATTTCCTCTCACTGGGACCCCAGGTTGTGTAATCCGTCGTGCTCCCCAGTTACTTCTCCCAGTTTATCTGTGCGTGAATGTGGGACCACCAGCTCTGCTAGCCCCCGCCTTGCTGTGAGTCCTCTCTCCATGGCTGCCTGTCTTTGCCCCTCCTACCGGTCTGGATGAATGTATCTTCTTTAATTCCTTGGTTGTCGGACTTCCATACAGTTTGACTTTTCTGTCAGTGCCGGTGGTTTTTTGTTTTTAGATTGTTGTCCTTCTTTTGGTTGTGCAAGGAGGCACAGTGTATCTACCTATGCCTCCACCTTGGCCAGAAGTCCTCCAGGGGGTGAATATTATACACCCTGATATGATGTGATGAGATGGGCATATCACCTCTGTGGTATTCTTCTCCAAAACCCATGACCCCAGTCGAATCATTAGAAAAACCTAAGACAAACCCAATTTGAGGGACATTCTACAAATATCTGACCAGTGGTTCTCAAAACTGTCATGAAAAACAAGGAAAGACAAATAACTAAACACAATGTAGCATCCTGGGTTGGATCCTGGAACAGACAAAGGTCACTAATGAAAAGAATCTAATGAAATACGAGTAAAGCCTGGAGTTTAGTTAATAGTAATGTGGCAATGTTGGTTTCTTAATTTTGACAAATGTACTAAGAGAAATAAATTGGGTAAGAGGGGTATGGAAACTTTGTGTACCACCTTCACAACTTTTCTGTAAAACTAAAATTATTCTAAAATAAAAAGTTTATTTAAAAACTTTGTAGCAAACCAATCAAGAGGAAAAAACACAAATGATCAATATTAGGAATGAAAACAAGAATACCTCCATAGATCCTACAACATTAAAAACATTATAAGATGATATAACTATCTTTGTGCAATAGATTTAACAATTTAGATGAAATTACAATTATATGCAAGTCAGTAAAACTGATACAATAAGAAAAAAAAATCTTAAGTCCTATAAATTGAATCTGTAGTTAAAATCGTCCCACAAAGAAAACTCCATGTCTGGATGGCTTCACTAGTTAGTTATTCAAAATATTTAGGAAAAAAATATCAATTTTGTTCACATACTTTCAGAGAAGAAGGGAAAAGGGAATACTTTCCAATTTGTTTTATGATGCCAAGATAACCTGGATATCGAAACCTGAAAAAGACAGCAAAAAAGGAAAATTATTAGGCAATATATTTTATGAACCTATATATAAATATCCTAACCAAAATAGTAGCAAATCAAATCCAGCAGTATAGAAAAAAAGTTCAAATCTTGATCAGCAATGCCAGGTTCATTTCAGTGATACAAGATTAGTATAACATTTGGAAACCAAGTAAATTTTACATTAACAAACTAAAGGAAAATAACCATGTAATTATTTAATATACAAAAATCATTTGACAGAACTCAATAACTGTTAATGATAAAAACATCTATCAATCCAATAATTGAGAGAAACTCTTTAAATCTAATAAGTGGTGCCCATTCTAATGCTTAAATATTAAACACTTTGCCCCCAGCATCAAAAACATGACTGATTTGCAGTGCTGCCACAATCAGTACTCACCATGGTAGCACTGGTTCTAGCACTAACTATAAAGTAAGTGGAGAAAGACATAAAAATTGTCGATAAATAAGCAAAACTGTCATTATTCACAGATGACAGATGGTATACATAGAAAATCTGAAAGAATCTACATATAAACTATTAGAACTTGTAGGTTACTCGATAGAAAATCAGTAAACAAAACCCAATTGTATCTCTCTATGCTTCTAATTAGAAAATGGAAATCTTAAAAATAATTTCTAATAACATAAAAAACATTAAATATCTAAGAATACATGTAATGAAGGATGTGCATGAGTCCTACACTAAATACTACAAAACATTTCATTTTTAAAAAAGATTTTATTTATTCATTCTTAGAGAGATGAGAAGGGAGGGAGAATGAGAGGGAGAGAAACATCAATGTGTGGTTGCCTCTTGCAAGCCCCCAATCAGAGCCCTGACCTGCAACCCAGGCATGTGTCCTGACTGGGAATTGAACCAGTGACCCTTTGGTTTACCAGCCAGCACTAAATCCACTGAACCTACCAGCCATGGCTAAGGGAAATTAAAGAAAACATATAAATAGAGAAATATATGATGTTCATGGAATAGAAGACTCAGTATTTCTAAGATGACAACTCTCACCAAATTGATCACACAACATATATATTCAACGTAATCCAAATCAACATTCCAGAAATATATTTTTTTGCTGTTTTTGATGTTTGTTTCTTTGTTTTCTTTTTTGGTTTTAAAAAATATTTTTGTTTGTTTTTTTCCAGAAATATTTTTAATAAAAATTTATGGGAAGATTCTAAAATTTATATAGAAATGGAAAGGACCTAGAAGAGTAAAGACTTATTCAAGAAGAACAAAACTGGAGGAGTTACGCTACCAGATTCCAATGCTTAGTATAAAGCTATGATTAATTAAAATAGTATTGTATGGGGGTAAAGATAAATAAATACAACCACAGAAGAGAATAGAGAGTTCAGAAATAAACTCAACACATATAGTCACTTGATGTATGACAAAGTCAACACTAAAAATTCAATGGGGGAAAGGGTGGTCTTGTCAATAAATGGGACTAGAACAAGTGGATATCTTTACAGAGAAAAAAAAGAACATTATTTCCTTATCTCACACCATATACAACATATTTAATGGGGGGCATGGCAGGGTGAAAATGGAGACAACAGTACTTGAACAACAATAAAAAAATTAAAGTTAAAATTAAAAATTAAATGGATCATAGACCTGAATGTTAAACCTAAAACAATATATCATAATTTCTATAAGAAAATAAGAGCATATCACCCTGGCTAGGGCAGCTTAGTGGATTGAGTGCCAGCCTGAGAACTGAAAAGTTACTGGTTCTATTCCTGGTCAGGGCACATGCCTGGGTTGCGGACCAACCAGGTCCCCAGTAGGGAGTGTACAAGAGGTGACTAATTGATGTTTTCTTCCCTCCCTTCCCCACTCTCTAAAAATAAATAAATAAAATCTTTAAAAAAAAGAGAAAAAGAGTATATCATCATGATTTTGAGGTAGCCAAAGATTTTAGACAGGACACACAAGGCAATATACACAAAAAAATAATTGATGCTTTAAGCTAATTAAAATTAAGATTGTTTATCAAAGACAATGTTAAGAGAGTGAAAATTAAGCCTTGTACTGGGAGATTTTCACAATATAAAGACCTCACAAATATTTGTGTATAGCTCACAAAGAACTCATTATCAGACTATATAAAGAACTTCTACAAATTAATAAGAAAAAGACAACCTAATTTTTTAAATGGGCAAGATAAAGATTTCATAAACAAGGATATCCAAATGGACAAATACACACATAGAAAGATGCTCAATTAAGGAAAATGCAATTAAATTCACAATAATTTATAATACTCATTCACTACATGGCTCAAACTTAAAAGACAGATATCAACCGCTGGTGAGTATATTAACAATTGTATATGGAACAACTGAACTCTGTCCATTGCTGGTGGGAATGTAAATTTATATGACTTCGGGAAATTGTAGGCTAGTATATACTAAAGCTAACTGTATGCCTATCCTACAACCCCGCAATTCTGTTTCTAAGTATACATCCAAGAAAAATGAGTCCACCAAAAACATGTGCAAAACACTTCTAGATATTTTATTCATAACAGCCAAATGCTAACAACAACCTAAAAGTACATCCACAGAGGGCTGGATAACCAATGTGTGATATATTCATATAGTGGAATACCACACAGCAACGTAAAAGAGTGAATTACTATTACATGCCACAGTAGATTAATCTCACCACCCTAAATTCAGCAAAGAAACCAAATGTCAAAGCGTACATACTGTATGATTCAATTATGTTCAAGAAAAGATAAAAACAATTTATGGTGGTAGAAGTCAGAGTAGTTATAACTTTAGAGGATTGGGTATTGACAAGGAAGGGGCATAAGGGAAGCTTCTGGGCTGCTGGTGATGTGCTTCACCAACTGCTGATGAGTAAATATGTCAATGGTTATATACAAGACAACTGAACTCTGGAGGTATTACATGGGTGTACAAGATCTGTCCAGAAGGTGTCCAGGCATGTACTATGAAAAATAGAGACATTTACTGAAACAGATACAAGAAACATTGTACATAGGACAGTGATGCCTCAGCCCCCGTCAAAGTAGGCACTTTGGGACCTCACACAGTTCCAGTTGCCATCAGCTGCCCTATCGTATTTTCCTGAATCTCATCGATGGTCCAAAATCTCTTCCTTTTCAAAGGTTATTTGAGTTTTGGGGAAAGCCAGAAGTCACAGGGCACCAAACCTGGCTGTAGGGGGTTT
The DNA here is from genome assembly GCA_004027475.1 of Anoura caudifer. Taxonomy (NCBI): domain Eukaryota; kingdom Metazoa; phylum Chordata; class Mammalia; order Chiroptera; family Phyllostomidae; genus Anoura; species Anoura caudifer. Next base: position 15,103 of record PVKU01009674.1, read on the forward strand.
GGGTTACCTGGGTGATTCAATGTTTCACCAAAACACTCTGCATTAGAGGTGATGTGTGAGCAGAAGTGTTGTCATGATGAAGCTGCCCCTACCAGTCACCTATAGCTGCGACCTTCTGAATCACCCAAACAATTTCTGAGGAGGAATGTTCAAGCTTAACACAAAATTGGATGCAGATTTGTTGCTCTACTCACTCAGTCATTTTGAATGCGATGGCCACACAGTACACATGCTCACTCAACGGTGTCTACCACCACCACTGACTAACACAGTGATGTCATCATTGTTCACACATGTGCATTCCAGTCCACTCTCCTTGGCTGCCAGGTTACATTGCTGTTGTGCAAACCATTATATTAACAATGGCTGGACTTTTTCAGGACAGACCTTGATTCAAGCAATTTTCATCTGGTGCACCCCAGCAGGCACACTGGTGGATCACAAGAATTTTTAAGGCATGCAATATCTGACTATTTAGTCAGGTGCACTGACCTCTTTGCCCTTAGATTGTTAAAAAAAAAAAAAATGACAACACTAGCTGTCTGGTGTGAATGAATCAAAATTACACCTTTATTTTTTGTGCTGCAGAATTTTACTAATTCTTTATGTGTGCCACGAGATGAAAAAGATTGAAAAGTTAGGGTGTATACATATGCATTCATTAAACTGTACATTTTAAATTCATGTACTTTGCTACATTTTGATAAAATGAAAAGAACTGTGGAACAACAGTAACCAATTTAGACAATAATAGCGATGTGGACAAAAGGTGAGGAAAGTTTGGCATAAGCAATGAATGTGGGAGATCGACGTGGCATGGCAGGGGCTGGGGTGTCCTGATTTCTGAGTTGACTCTTCAGGACTTAGTGCAATTAGCAGATATCTCCTTAGAAAGGAAGTGTAAAAATAGCCACCCCATAATGACTAAATACATGTATTTGTTTTCAATTTTATCTTGTATTTAAAGGGAGACTGTAATTTTAAACATTTGATATAAACATTTTCTCAAAAAGAGAATTGCCAAAGTGTCACAACCTAGCTTAGGAAAGCTCACCAAGGGGCTTATTAATTACCTAACACAAATGTACTCCCAGGAAGACAGAAAAAAATAAAGGAGCTGTGGGAAGCAGGCTTCTGAATAACAGAAAAAAGAGAAAAAGATGTTTCCTCCAGCCAGTAGTTAATGGTAAGGATGTAGGTGACTATTCTCATCCCCCAACTTTTCCCTCACGGGAGAAGGAAAGAGATGCAGAAATGATTGCTGCAGGACTTTTCTACCAAACAAGCTGTAAGCAAAATGTAACTTAAGGCAATTGGGGTTTATAATTATGAGGGTCTATTTGGCAGATAACAGATGGGATTAATGTTAGGGATGCTCTTCAATATTTCCCAAGAATTCACACATCTTGAGATGTTGCTAACTTCAGTGAAATATTTTTAACACCCATTATTCTAGTTAACAAAGCTTCTGGTGTGAACTGGAAAAAGAAATATTGAAAGCATTTGGTGACAGGCTTTGTTCACCACCATAGAGTGTGCGTTCCTTCTTAGGACATCTAGCCATCCATAACTTGTAGATCAAGTCCAATTCTCACACACATTAATTTCACTGTGATTCTGCTGCAGTCTGTAAATGATAAACAACAGAACAGAAGCTAGCAGAAATAATTTCTTAACTGAGGGACATAAAAGTCAAGGTTAGTGGAAGGGAATACGCTCTCCCTTTGATGCTGGGCACAGAGATGAAAGAAGGATTACAAATGATAAAAATTAGGTTTAAGTTAGAAAATAGGAATAAGGAAGCAGTTATATTAATACTGTTCAATGTTTTCTTAATCTGTTGCCTTTAATTAAAGGAGGTTTTTAACATTGCAAAAACGTGGGAATCATAGCTACAAACTCAGGTGAGTTCTAAAAGAGCCTGCCAGAAAGATCACCAAGACCGCTGTTCCAATTCTACTTCTGCTACTCACATGATGCTAAGCTGCCTACGGTTACTTCACTTTGCCTTACTTTCTTAATCTGTATAATAGAAACAGTAATTGCTCTGTGAGGAAATTCTCCCAGAGGAAACCCACAGCAAGCGGGTTCTAACATCTGAAGTTGGTGTACTCCTGTCCCCTGGTGGCTATTTTTAGAATTATGTAAGCAGTGGTAAGGGCTAAAATAAAATGTGGAAATTTAAAAGTCACGAAATGCCTTCCTTGTAATGCACACTAGGTTTTTTTTGGTTTTTTTCCCCCCACTGCTGGGGGAAAAAAAATCTCACCCTTCATGGAGAGGGATTTACCATCTTAATCCGGGCAAAAGAAAGAAAGAAACAATAAAAGATAGAAAGGAAGTAATGTGATAGAAAGATGAACTACAAAAGGCAGAAAAAATGCCCAGAGTGCTGAAGCTTAGTCCTGTTCTCTCTAAGTAAGTCTAGTAATCATCACTGGGCTATGCACACTAGCTTTTTAATTGTGAATATTCTTGACTCCTCAGCGCTTTTTCCCTCCCACTGCTATCATCAGTCCAACACATTGCAGTAAATTTCAGGAGTCATCCAGTTATCCCAGAGAAATTACAGTATATTTGTTCTCATTCGATCACACGATTTGTGGACCAAATCCATGTCTTTGTGTCACCAGCATGGCACCTTTTCAGGAGGTGTGACACAAAGTCAAGCCAGGCTGTGGGAGGTATACGAAATCCAACTGCAGGTCATTTAATATCTAAAGGTGCTGTAGCACTAGCAGGTAGACAGAATATGAAGGAATTTAAGATTGAATAGAGCAGTACATAGATTAATTAGATTTAATTAAGGAGTGAAGCAATTGAGTCCTAAAACTTCACCCATCCTAATTAGGCGATAAAGCCACAGTTCAAAGAATTAGAAGGGTTTCTGATTGCACTCAAGGGAATAGTCATGTATTTTCCTGCTTGTCACGACTATAAATATGAGTGTGGAGTTGTGATGCACAGAGATCTGATCAGATCACTGGGGAGGAGGAAGAAGGGGCTGTAGTAGGAGGCTGACCGAGGCAATGGGAAACAGCCTAGGATGGGACTGGCTAAGAAGCTGAATGCCTCTGGAATTATGGGTAGAAGATTTTAAATAAAAGGAGGGCAGACACTGGTTCTCTGGCTCTCTTCCTCGAGGATGCCTGGATGACTGTGCTGCAGCTGCCTGCATTTCCCAAAGGATGGTATTTTGGATGGATTTTGGATGGGAGAAGAACCTCTGGGCACAACCTAGGATCAGGCTGGCCTGGTAGACAGTGGCAGAGTTATTCTTTGGGTGTCGTGGAGAGGATGAGCTCTGAGGCAGAAGCCTGCCATTCTTCCAAAATTGTGTAGCTTTTGTATCTTACGTTGTTTTAGTTTGTAAACTAGCCCTATAGAAATAAGATAATTAAACTAATAGGGGGAATTAAAGATTTTAGCCTTAGCCCTGGCTGGTGTGGCTTAGTGGATTGAGAGCTAGACTGAGAAGTAAATAAAGGGTCACTGGTTCAATTCCCAGTCAGGGCATATGCCTGGGTTGCAGGCCAGATCCCTAGTGAGGGGCGCATGAGAGGCAACCACACATTGATGTTTTTCTCCCTCCCTTCCCATCTCTCTAATAGTAAAGAAATAAAAATCTTAAAAAAAAAAAAGATTTTAGCCTTAACTGATAGGCTTAAATGATTGAAGCTGTAACTAAAGCATTAAAGAATTTAGCCTGAATTAATAGGCTTAAGTGACTAATGCATGTGGAAAGCTGTTATTCCAAAATTGAGTAGCTCTTGAAAAATGACTCCTTTCCCTTATCACCAAACCTTTGCCTCCCAAATTTTGCCTAGAGGATGGCAGTGTGCAGCAGGACCCCAGTTGCTGTTCAGTAACAGCTGGAGTGGGAGAGGGAAGCAGAGATGAATAGGAGAAAAATCCTAGAAATGGAGGTGGGGTGGAATCAAAGTCCTGGCATACAGATGCCAAATCAACTCTTTCCTTCCTCCTTGTCTGACTTGGCATGCCTTTTCCCAACCTGTGACCTTGGCGGTGTCAGCGCACCTGGCCATTCCTCGGTGGGTCTTGGCCAAGGCCCCATCACTACCCTTAACCTGTGGGTCCTTCATCTGCTCCACCTCCACTGATGCTCACTCAGGTCTAACCCTGGTTAAGTCGTGATATGGCTAAGGTATCTGGGTGTGATTCAAGGGTCCTGGAAGGAAAATTAGGAATTTTGGGTTCCAGCTCCAACCTGGTAATTTACCATCCCACAATCTCCTGGAGCCTTGGTTCTCTTCTCTGTAAAATGGGATATATCTCTCTTCCCTAGCTCAAAGGAAGGATCAAATGTGTAAAATACATGGGGAAGTGTTTATAAAAGTAAGGCTGGAATCACCGGAAGGCAGTGCCATTAATAGCTAGTGTATGATAATCTGCCACCTCCGGCCTTCCCCACGTGACCTCTATGGTGCGCTCAGGCTCTCTCCTTCTTGTGTGTCTTTTCCCTTCCCAAATCACAACTTGTTCTCTGTATATAATTGCTATTTAGACCTTAGTAGTATTAAATCAGAGAGATATCAGCATATTAAACCTTATCTCTATTTCCATGGTAAAAACATTTAACCTTTGTTCAAGAAATGTTACCAGCAGTTTGGGATAAGAGAGAAGGAAGGCTTTTGGCTTGTGCTCTGAACAACTTTTTTCATGCCTCAATTATTTCATCTGAGCTGGAATTCAAAGTGAATCTTTGGATCATTGTTTTAAAGAAATAGCTTTAGAGACTTGAGTTCCATTTTTTTTCTCTGTATAGTTCATCTTTTAATTTGGATCATTTTACATTTACAGTTCACATTCAATGAACCAACATAATCCACTGAGAAACATAACACATAATAGTGAGGGGATTTAGTGCACAAACTCTGGAGCCAGATGACCTTGGTTCAAATCCTAGCTCTTCCAATTCTTCCCTGTGTGTCCTCTGTGCTTCGGTTACCTTATCAATAAAATGGGAGAAATTAATATACCTACCTCCATAGGTTTGCTCGGAGTATTAAATAGGTTAATAGATCTGAAACACTTTGAACAGTATCTGCCAGTTAGTAAGGACTAGCTTGTATTTATTACAATTACATGTAAAAATGTCAAACCATTCAGAAATTTATTTTTTTTTTTAATTTAAAATCCCACTTAACCTCCTCCCTTCTCACCTTAACCTCATCACAGGAAAATAACTTTCTGATCATCCTTCAATAATTTTTACTATCTTTTTTAAATTATGGATTAAAATATACTTACTATTTGGCAATTTGCTTTTCTCAGTTAACTATGTAACTAGGAGGTATTTTCAGGTATTTACCTCCTTTTTCCTATGGGGGTCACAATATGGCACAGCATGAACAAGCTCAATTTTATTTAGCAAATGTCTTCTTGATGGATATGTGGACCAAAAAGGGGTTCTTTGGAACGTAACCTCGAAGGGTAATCTGATCATAAATTCCTAACTGGGCAGGTCATGGTGGGTAGTCAGCCCCAGGTGTATAACTTCCTTAGTAAAAGGTTTATCTTTGCCTTAGGCAAGCCCTGTTCATTGTTTCTGTGCATCTAGGTTAACACACCTTCAAGAGAACACATAATCTTATTAACTATCCTGTAATTCAATCCCCACCTTGCTTTTCCCCCACCTCCGCATAATCTCTCTTAATTTCAAAGGGCATAAAATAAGGTGCAAAACTGTTACTCTCTGCAGCATTCAGATCTTGCTCCCAGCATAAGTTGTCAGTTTAGCACAAATAAATTCATAAAAATCCCCTACAGGTTTGGATTCTCTCTCTCTCTTTCTTTCTTTCTTTCTCTCTCTCTCTCTCTCTCTCTCTCTCTCTCTCTCTCTCTCTCTCTCTCTCTCTCTCTCTCTCTCTCTCTCTCTCTCTCTCTCTCTCTCTCTCTCTCCTTCTCTCTCTCGACAATGGTAGTTTATTCTGGCACAGCTCTGGAGGATAGAAGTCTAACATTAAGGTGGCAGCAGGGGACCATGCTGCTTCTGGATGTTTCTTACCTTCACAGATATTTGGGTTGTTTCCAATTTTCCATTATTGTGTTCACTTTTTACACATTCTTTTTCATTTTATAATTCAAAACCATCAAGCTGAAGCCTAGCAGGGCTTCCTCATTTCACCATTATCACGCATTTCCTATTGAGCAAAGCTTCTTCCTCAGGCCAGCTCTTGCCACACCCTGCAGGGGTGGGGCTTTTTCCACAGAAAGAAGATGTGGCATTATGTGTCCTGGGACTTAGGAGCGGAAGCCCAAGCTGCTGGCCTACACAGCACTGCTGCCCCTGGGGCTTCCGAGCCCCTGAATCACCCAATGTGACAAAATCAGCATCACTTTGCCTCCTGTGTGGTTGATTGCACTTAATAAATTTCCACAGTTCTGGCGACAGATGGTATGCTTTCCCTTGACGTACTTCACCACTTCACTGAAGAGATGTGTGTTCCAGGGCGAGTCTGTTTCCTGAGTGTTCTAATGTATGCTCCTGTTTTCAGGGGTCACTGGCGATGTGGTTCCCTTTGAGAAATGCTCTTTCCCTTCTAAATAGACAAATCTCTCTTTTAGGATAAACTGAATTCTGTCTGATCCATTTTTGGAAGCTTTCCCAGTTGTTCAAGTCTATACCAATCCTTCTCTTCTCTGAATTTCTTCAGCAAGAATGCACAACACAGCACCTTGTGAGGGTAAGCCCCGGGGCCATGACCTAATGGCCAGAGAACCAGGGCTTGTGGGACAGTTTAAAATGGAAGGCCACAACATACCGGAATCCTACAGAGATCATGTCATTATAAGAGGGGAGGCCTATGAGCAGAAAAATACTATGGAATATTTTGGAGTTAATATGAATATAAGGGACTTGTAGATTTAAAAAGGGATACCCAACAACAAAAAAGAAGGAAAGCAAGAGTCTAGCCTAGTGTTTGTCACAGTACAGTCTGGAGGACTTGCTAGAAATGTAAATTCCTAGGCCCCACTCCGGACCTACTGAATCAGAAACTCTGAGGGCGGGGCCTATCAGTCTGTGTTTTAACAAGTTCTCTGGGTAAGTCTGATGAACTTGGAAATTTGAAAAGATAGCAAAGAAGAAACTTTGGCAACCAAAAGTCTCAGCAAATGTAAAGCAAGTAGAAAGAACTCTAGATGTTTGTTACTCATTCTTTATTCCATTGTCAACTGCTATAATCTGGACCTGGTGGTGGGAAATGGAGAAACAAGTCCGAGTTGTTGCCGGTGGAAGTGGATTCTGGCAGTGTTGCAGGACAGCATTCCATGAGACCCACATATGGGAGATTGTGGTGTGGTAACATTTATTTGTGGTGCTAGATGCAAATTCAAAGGAGTGACCCAGGGTTCCCAATGTCTCATCTCCATCCATCCTGCTGTGGAAAAAGTCCAATCTTGTCTTCATCAAGCCCAAAACAAAGGCCATGGCCTAAAAGTTCTGTGCCATGGTCCAGTATCAGCAGTCTTTGTCCCAATCCAGGTAGCTTTGCACCGTTCCTGGCTGTGATCCCTTGCTCCTGCTTAGGACCTACCTTTGGAGTCCATGCACTGCCACCTCAGCTGCTAGGGCCACATGGTTGCTATGGAGAGAGAAAGCACCAACAGGGCTAGCTAGCCAGTGTTACCAGGAGAGGGAGAGAGAGGGACACCAGGTGCTTTTTCAAAATAACCAGTCAACTTCTCAAGCTTTTTGCAGGCTTTGGATGGGTCTACCCCTAACCTCAGGGCTTCATGTCCCCTATCTAATCTGATTCCTCTTCCAGGCTAGACAGACAGAACTCTATGGTCACCATCTTGCTTCCTGTTACTCATGCCTTATAGAAGCACCTCCCCTGTTCACCACTTTGGCTTCTACTGCATATGTGCTTACTTCTCCCTTTATTGTTGATCCCTCTCTTCAGTAATCTGCAGTTCGACTGGTGGTTCCCTGGGGAGTGTGTGAAGTTGTAACTTCCTGATTAATCAGACTTATGCTCCCTAGTTGATTATGCTTAATAATGTCTGATTCCCTTTGCTTCCTTCCTTTATTAATATTTAGCTACCTATGGTAACAAAGTGACACGAGGTCTTTTACTTTGAGGAAAGATGGGGGTACATTGATAAGACAATAGTTACGCAAGGTAAGGTGGGCTCAGTGTCAAAGTGGGTGGTACAGACCAGAGGTTCCCAAACAGGATCACTGGGGGAAGATTGTTACAAACACAGAATCCTAGATCCTACCCTGGGAGATTCTGACTCAGGAGATCTGAGGAGTAACTGAGTCTATACTTTTAAAAAGCTGTTCAACTTTTTGTGACAACTATAAAGAGAAGCCTGCTTTGAAAAGCCCTGGTATAAATAATTGTAATGAGGTTCTGAGTAGGGAGGAGAGAACTTAAGCGTGGGGTGGCTGAGAAACCCTAACTGGCAGGAAGGGATCCTCCTACCTGTGGTGGCTGGGAAACCCTAGCTAGCAGGAAGGGATCCTCCTACCTGGCGAGCTCCCCTCCAATGGCTTGTGCTGGTTGAGTATCTCCTGGAGGGCCTGCTGAGGAAGAAGTACAAATGTCCTGGGATAGAGTTCTGACTGAAATTTGACCCCAGGATTTCTCTACCCTTGGGTGGAGGGGCAAGCCTTGTCTGTCAGAGGTGGAGACTGATGGACAAGGTAAAACAGAAGGAAGGGTGCATGGCTTAAGGTTAGTGCTATGTACAGAAAATTGCCAGGCCTTAAAGACTCAAGGGCTACTAACAGAAAGACTGAGACTGTTCTATTTTACTTATTTGTTTATTTTAAGGGAAAGGAGGGGACCATATAGAAAGCTTCAGGAATGATTGAGTTCAGACAAACCTAAGTCTTTCCCAGCCTGTGCTTTAGAGTGAGGAGGTGTGTCACCACCTGAGTTGGTGAGAAAGCCATCATCTCCAATGGTTTTAAATATTTGATTTTAGGAGCAGCAGAGCCCTTAAGTATCTCAAGTGGAACTCCAACAATGAGAAACTTAAAACATAAGAACTGAACTTCCATGGTTAAAGATCCAGTTCCTCCTTAGTCTCCTTCCTTTCTATATTCTGGAAAAATTACCATTCCCTACCTGTCCATCCTGGCTCACTGGGATGCCCCTCCGAAGAAAGTGGTTTGAAAAACACTGATCTGATTAACCTCCCATCCAGTGCCGTGCTCAATTGCTTCCTGGGACATCCAGATCAATACTTCACAAAGTCATCTCCCTGTTGCTGAAAACTTTGATCCTCAGAAAAGTCTTCCTTTCAATGAGGTGAGAGCTGCTCCCTAAAGTTTCCCCCACTGTGCCTAGTTTTTCCTTCTAAAAGTAGTCCTACAGTTTTCTACACGAAAAGTCCTTAAATAAATGTTTGTTAAGAGCAATCTCTTTTCTAGGCAAAATCCTCATCATGCCTTCCAATAGATTCTCATGTGACATGGTCACTCTCTGCTGGACATACTCCAGTTTGTCAATGTCCCTTTTACTATGAGGCTCCTGAAAGAGATCATGGCTCCAGATAGGATCTGGCCGGGGCAGCGTACAATGGGCCATTCTTTTTTTTTTTTGATCTGGACATTAAACCTCAATTAGTGAAGCACAGAATTACATTAGCTTCCTTGGCAGCCACTCTACAGTCTGTTCATAGTGAATCTGCTGTCCATTAAATGCCCTCTGTTTCACATTAATACTGTGAAGTAAATTCCTTCCCATCCTGTGCTCCTGCAGTTGATATTTTTTAATGTAAGTGCAGGATTTACTTTTATCTTCATAATATCTTTAAATATGTTTTATTGATTATGCTATTATCGTTGTCCCATTCCCACCCTTCATTCCCCTCCACTCTGCACACCCCCTTCTACCCACATTCCCCTCCTTTAGTTCATGTCCATGTGTCATAAGTTCTTTAGCTTCTACATTTCCCACACCATTCTTGCCCTCCCCCTGTCTATTTTCTACCCACCATCTATGCTACTTATTCTCTGTACCTTCTCCCCCTCTCTCCTCCTCCCACTCCCCTGTTGTTGACCCTCCATGTGATCTCCATTTCTGAGTTTCTGTTCCTGTTCTTGTTTGCTTAGTTTCCTTTTGTTTTAGGTGTGGTTGTTAATATCTGTGAGTTTGCTGTCTTTTTATTGTCATATTTTTTATCTTCTTTTTCCTAGATAAGTCCCTTTAACATTTCATATAATAAGGGCTTGGTGATGATGAACTCCTTCAACTTGACCTTATCTGAGAAGCACTTTATCTGCCCTTCCATTCTAAATGAAAGCTTCCCTGGATAGAGCAATCTTGGATGTAGGTCCTTGACTTTCATGACTTGGAATACTTCTTTCCAGCCCCTTCTTGCCTGGAAGGTCTCTTTTGAGAAATCCACTGACAGTCTGATGGGAACTCCTTTGTAGGTGACTGTGCCCTTATCCCTTGTTGCTTCTAGAATTCTCTCCTTCATTTTAATCTTGGCTAATGTAATTGTGATGTGCCTTGGACTGTTCCTCCTTGGGTCCAACTTCTTTGGGACTCTCTGAGCTTCCTGGACTTCCTGGAAGTCTATTTCCTTTGCCAGATTGGGGAAGTTCTCCTTTATTATTTGTTCAGATAAGTTTTCCATTTGTTGCTCTTCCTCTTCCCCTTCCAGTACCCCTATAATTCGGATGTTGGGACATTTCAAGATGTCCTGGAGGTTCCTAAGCCTCTCCTCATTTTTTTGAATTCTTGTTTCTTCCTTCTTTTGTGTTTGGTTGTTTCTTTCTTCCTTCTGGTCCACTCCATTGATTTGAGTCCCAGTTTTCCTCCCATCACTATTGCTTCCCTGTGTGTTTTCCTTCACTTCACTTAGTGTAGCCTTCATTTTTTCATCTAATTGGTGAGCAAAATCAACCAATTCTGTGAGCATCCTCATCACCAATGCTTTGAACTGTGCATCTGATAGGTTGGCTATCTCTTGGTTGCTTAGATGAATTGGCTCTGGGGCTTTGATCTATTCTCCCGTTTAAGCCTTTTTTTTTTTTTTTTTTTTGGTCTGGTCATGGCTGTTACATAGTGAGGGGCGGATCCTTAGGTGTTCCCCAGGGCGGGGCAGCCCAGTTGCTGGGTTGTGATGCTGTATGTGGGGGCGGGGTCCCAGAGGGAACAGTGGTGCTTGCTCTACTCTCTCTCGTATTTCAGTCCCTTCTGCTGCTTTCCACAAACAAATTGGCCCCTTCTGGTGCTGATTTCCATGTGGGTGGGCTTGTGCATGTTCTAGGACTCTGTGGGTCTCTATAACGAACTCTCCTGTGAGAGGGCTGAGAGTCTCTCCCAGCACCTCAACCCCCACAAGTGTTTTCAATTGGTGCTTTTAGGTTTATTTCCCGGCACTGGGGCCCTGGGTTACGAGGTCTGTCTTGCTACCCGTTTTCGCCTGGATTATCTGTGTGTGAATGTGGGACCACCTGGTCAGCCAGCTGCCTTGTGTGGCCTCACTGGGTCTGCCCGTTGCCACCCTGTGCCTGGGGTCCACTAGCCACCACCTGCACACCTGGGGCTCCTGCGCGCCCAGGTCCACCAACCTCCACTTTTTCCTGCTATGACTCCACCCCCCTTACTGGTCTGGATGAAGAGTTGTCAGACTTTAGTACAGTTCAATTTTCTGTTAGTTCTTGTTGCTTTCTTGTTTCTAAATCTTTGTTGTCCTTAATTTTGATTGTGTGAGGAGGTACAGTGTGTCCACTTATGCCTCCATCTTAGCTGGAAGTCTATCTTCATAATATTTCATCCTGTTGGTTTTAGTCCAGTCACTCAAAATATTACAAATTGTCTAACCACTAAGCTGTGCACCTGAAATGAACACAAAACAATATTGAATGTAACTATAATTGAAAAATAAAATATTAATGTCTTTTAAAATCTTCATTCAGTTCTTCGGTGGATATAACTCCCCAGCCTTAGTTGCCTTGAATTTTAGTGTTACTTTTGTACATGTGGAAGACTGATAGCATATATCTGGAGTTTAAGAGAGAGGTAGATGCAAGAGATTTTTTTTGAATTTTTGCTTACTGAATACTTACTCCTTGCCAGATAATATACACATTATCTTATTTAATCTTTACACCGGCCCAGTGAAAACAGGTGTGAATATCTCATTTTACAAGAGGAAACTGAGAAAAAGGAGTGAAGATGAAGGTGTCCTATTCTCTGATGGATCTTTCTCAGCCATCAGTCTCAGTGACAACTGAGCACATAGATGCTCCTAAGTACACAAGCTGTGTAAGCTCCACCCCACAATCCACCCTCAGCTGTGGCTTGGACCAAAAGAGAGAGAGAACAGAACAGCTAACTCCTGGCTCCTTCTCCTTAGGGAGACATCTCATCAGCCTTTAGGGAAAAAGTGAAGTCAGGCATAGAAATGGACAAAAATTGAAAACAGAAAAAGATGAAATTTTGGATTATAAGAATAAAGCTTATTGGGCATACAATGCTATAGAATGTGACTTGGTCATACAAGTGTTTTAGTGACATGATCTTGGAATTTGCATTTGTGGATTTATCAGGCTGATAGAATGGGTTTTTTTTTTTTGTCTTCCTTTTTAGATAACACAGGAGGGAGTGAAGATTTGCCCCATATCACTCTACTTAAATTTATCTGCACAGCGTGTATGATATTTTCCTTATTTACTTACTTCTCCTCACTGAAATGTGAGCTCCATGAAAGGGAAGTCCTGTCTTGTTCTCCTCTATATCTCTATTACCTAGATTAGTGCTTGGCATACATTAAGTGCTTAAAATGAAAGAATCTAAGCAAAACACAGAACACCTAGCATTTAAGAAAGATTATTTGAAAACAATGTAAAAGTGGAGCCAGATTTTACCCCAGCACTTACCTAGATGTGGACACAGGTGCATTATTTAAATTTTAAGAAAATGTTACTAACATCTTTTCAGTGCTGAGCCAGAGCTACCTTTTCATAAATTAAAACAAAACAAAACAAATACTGCCCTCTGATGGTAGTGGGTTTTTTTTTCTTTTTAATTTTAGCAGCAATAGTTGTACATCCTCGTTCTGTTATGATCAGGTAATGGCTGCAGAAAATGGAGTAGCCTGGCAGGGACATTAAGATGCCCAATGCACTTGCATCTACATATTCAAAACAATTCCCCTAGCTACTGCCCTTAGCCCCAATCCTTCCAACCAGTTTGCTGCCCCAAACCCTCTTACTCTGGAGTCCCAGCGGTTAACTTTACAGTGCCAAGGTGGACCTTCTCAAAGGCTTATCAGAAGATGGTGATACAGTTTGCTTGCTTGGGCCAGCTGTGACCCAAAGGAAGGGTGACCCCTCACATGGCAAATGTCTTTTATTTCTCTAGCTTCTCAACTTGGCCTCTTTCTCTTTTGCCTGAAGCTTTCCGCTCTTTCTGACTTCCTGTTCCCAGCTCTTCTCATAGGTGGAAATGTCAAAAGTTTGAAGTTTAAAATATGTCAGCCCATTATATCAAAAGTATGCCCCAAGACTAAAAAGATGTTAATCCTTTTATCATGCGGTTAGTATGGGCTATCAGGTGTCAAAGTATAATTTTCAAAATTAAAAAAAAGTAATTCTCATACCAATGTAAAATAAGTACATGTCTCTAAGTCTTTTTTTTCCACATATAAATGTGTATGTATTTCTATATGCTAGCTGCAGGCAATTTCTGTGGTACATTATAACTCATGAAAACAATGCACACAATTCCAGAGCTTCAGTTTTAGTAGAAATGTAGAGAAAATAGGCATCATATGGTTCTCTTCTGGTATCTTTGGAGCCTTCTATGCATCTGGAGGGTTTTTCCCAATGCTGCCCACAATGATGGATCACTGGAACATTTAACAATGTGATTAAGCTTTGACTTTAGAAAAAGGGCCTCATGTTAACACAGAGCACATGCCGGAAAGAAAAGCCTTGCATTGTGAGTAAGGGTGTCCTAGTCAAAGTCTGGATTCTGTACAAGTCTATCTTATGGCATGGACTATATTTATCCTTTTCAGTGTAGCTGATGGTTTTGTTCCTGTGCCCTTCACACACAAATTCTTCATTACAGGCTTGTGCCAACCAGTTTGTGAGGCCTGAGTCTCTGAAGATCAGCTCCAGATAGACAGTTGTACCAATCATTATGAGATCCCTGAGAAGAATGCTCCTATTTTGCCCACATTTTCCGAACTCTGAGTTTTTCTGCTACAGTTTAAAAAAGAAATCGAGGGATAACGTGGCAGAGAATTCAACGTTAGAATCTTGAAACTGCCACAGAGCACAGAAGTTGCATTTTGACTCTTTCTTCTCTAATAATGTGATTTTATCTTTTTTATTTTAATTGTTATTCTTGTACAGTTTTCTGTCTTCTACTCCCATCCCAGCCCACCACCCCAGCCCTCCCCAGCTCTGTCCCATTTCCACCCGCCTAGCTTTTGTCCATGTGTCTTTTATGCTTGTTGCTCTAAACCCTTCCCCTTTTCCCTTGAAATTCCCTCCCTTCTCCTCTCTGGTGACTGTCAGCCTGTTCTTAATTTCAGTGTCTTTGGTTATATTATGCTTGTTTGTTTGTCTTGTTGATTAGGTTCTTGTTAAAGGTGAGATCATATGGTATTTGTCTTTCAGCTCCTGGCTTATTTCACTTGGCATAATGCTCTCCAGTTCCATCCATGCTGTTGCAAAAGGGGTAGGAGCTCCTTCTTTCTTTGTGCTGCATAGAATTCCATTGTGTAAATGTACCATAGTTTTCTGATCCATTCATTTACTATGGGCACCTAGGTTGCTTCCAATACTTGGCTATTGTAAATTGTGCTGCTATGAACATAGGGGTGCATAGGTTCTTTTGGACTGGTGTTTCAGGGTTCCTAGGATATAATCCTAGCAGTGGAATTGCTGGGTCAAAAGGTAGATCCATTTTTAGTTTTCTTAGAAATTTCCATACTGCTTTCCATAGTGGTTGTACCAGTCTGCAGTCCCACCAACAGTGCACTAGGGTCCCTTTTTCTCCACATCCTCTCCAACACTTGTTGTCTGTTGCTTTGTTTATGATGGCCATTCTGACTGGTGTGAAGTGGTATCTCATTGTGGTTTTAATTTGCATCTCTCTCATAGCTAGCGATATTGAGCATCTTTTCATGTGTCTCTGGATCCTCTGTATGTCCTCCTTGGAGAAGTGTCTGTTCAAGTCTTTTGCCCATTTTTTAATTGGGTTGCTTGTCTTCTTAGAGTGGAGTTGTGTAAGTTCTTTATATATTTTGGCGATTAAACCTTTGTCTGAGGTATCATTGGCAAATATGTTTTCCCATACGGTTGGTTCTCTTTTCATTTTAATGCTGTTTTCTTTAGCCAAGCAGAAGCTTTTTATTTTGATGAGATCCCATTTGTTTATTCTTTCCTTTATGTCCCTTGCTTTAGAGGACATATCAGTAAAAATGTTGCGGCATGAAATATCTGAGATTTTCCTGCCTATGGTCTCCTCTAGGACTTTAATGGTGTCACGGCTTATACTTAAATCTTTTACCCGCCTTGTATTTATTTTTGCGTATGGTGTAAGTTGGTGCTCAAGTTTCATTTTTTTGCACTTAGCTGTCCAGTTCTCCCAACACCACTTGCTGAAGAGGCTACTTTTACTCCTTTTTATGTTGCTGCTTCCTTTGTCAAATATTAATTGACTGTAGAGACTTGGGTTTATTTCTGGGCTCTCTGTTCTATTCCACTGGTCCATGTGCCTGTTTTTGTACTGGTACCAGGCTGTTTTGATTACAATGGCCTTGTAATACAGTTTGGTGTCAGGTATTGTGATTCCTCCTACTTTGCTCTTCTTTCTCAAAATTGCTGCAGCTATTCGAGGTCGTTTATGGCTCCATATAAATTTTTGAAGTGTTTGTTCTATGTCTGTGAAATAGGCCATTGGTACTTTAATAGGTATTGCATTGAATCTGTAAATTGCTTTGGGTAGTATGGACATTTTGATGATGTTAATTCTTCCAATCCATGAACATGGTATATGTTTCCATTTGTTTGTGTCTTCCTTGATTTCTTTCTTCAGTGTTGTGTAGTTTTCTGCATATAGGTCTTTTAGCTCCTTGGTTAGGTTTATTCCTAGGTATTTTATTTTTCTTTTTGCTATATTGAATGGGATTTTTTTCTTGACTTCTGCTTCTGCTCTTTCATTGTTGGTATACAGAAATGCCTTTGATTTCTAGATATTGACTTTGTATCTGGCTGTTTGGCCAAATTCATTTATTAGGTTGAGCAGCTTTTTGGCTGAGTCTATAGGATTTTCTATGTACACTATCATGTCATCTGCAAACAACGATAGTTTTGTTTCCTCCTTTCCAATTTGGATGCCTTTTATTTCCTTTTCTTACCTAATCACTGTGGCCAATACTTCCCATACTATATTGAATAGAAGTGGTGAAAGTAGACAACCTTGTCTTGTTCCTGATCTTAGTGGAAAAGATTTTAGTTTTTGCCCGTTGAGTATGATGTTGGCTGTAGGTCTCTCATATATGGCCTTTATTATGTTGAGGAATCCTCCCTCAATTCCCACTTTATGAGTGTTTTTATCATAAATGGGTACTGTACCTTATCAAATGCTTTTTCCGTGTCTATTGATATGATCATGTGATTTTTGTCTTTGCTTTTGTTTATGTGATTTATTTCATTTACTGATTTGTGAATGTTGAACCATCCTTGCATCCCTGGGATGAATCCCACTTGCTCATGGTGTATGACCTTTTTAATGTATTGTTGGATGTGGTTTGCCAATATTTTGTCAAGGATTTTAGCATCTATGTTCATCAGCGATATGGGCCTGAAGTTTTCTTTCTTTGTTATGTCTTTATCTGGTTTGGGGATTAGAATGATGCTGGCTTCATAAAAAGAGTTTGGGAGTCTTCCATCATTTTGGATTTTTTTTTTAAAGTTTGTGAAGGATAGGGGTTAGCTCTTCCTTAAATGCTTTGTAAAATTCTCCTGTGAAACCATCAGGTCCAGGGCTTTTGTATGTCGGGAGTTTTTTGATTACTGCTTCAATTTCCTCTGCTGTTATTGGTCTATTCAGGTTTTCTGCTTCTTCTTCGTTGAGTTTTGGGAGATTATATTTTTCTAGAAATTTGTCCATTTCACCTAGGTTTTCAAATTTCCTGGCATACAGTTCTTCACAGTAATTTCTTACAATCCTTTGTATTTCTGTGGTGTCAGTTGTAATCTCTCCTCTTTCATTTCTGATTGTGTTTATTTGGGTCCTCTCTCTTTTTTTCTTGATGAGCCTGCTTAAAGGCTTGTCAATTTTGTTTATCTTTTCAAAGAACCAGCTCCTGGATTCATTGATCCTTAGAATTGTGCTTTTTGTCTCTATGTCATTTAATTCTGCTCTGATTTTGGTTATTTCCTTCCTTCTACTTGCTCTGGGCTGTTTTTGTTGTTGTTCCTTGAGTTCTTGTAGGTGTGGGGTTAATTTGTTTGTTTGAGATGTTTCTATCATTTTTAGATAGGCCTGTATCACTATGAACTTCCCTCTGAGGATTGCCTTTGCTGTGTTTCATAAGTTTTCGGTTGTTGTGAGTTCATTTTCATTTGTTTCCAGAAACTTTTTGATTTCCTCCCTAATTTCATTTTTGACCCACTCATTGTTTAATAGCATGCTATTCAATCTCCATCATTTTGAGTGTTTTGGGTTTTTCCCCTTGGGGTTGGTTTCTAGTTTCAGTCCCTTGTGGTTGGAGAAAATGCTTGGTATGATTTCAATTTTCTTTAATTTGTTGAGGCTAGTTTTGTGTCCTTTCATATGCTTTATCTTTGAGAATGTTCCATGTGCATTTGAAAAGAATGTGTATTTAGTTTCTTTGGGATGAAGAGCTCTATGTATATCAGTTAAGTTCATTTCATTTAGAGTGTTGTTCAATGCCACAATATCTTTGTTGATATTTTGTTTAGAAGATCTGTCCATTTTTGACAGTGGGGTGTTAATATCCCCTACTATAATTGTGTTGCTATCAATATTTTTCTTAAGTCCTCAAAGATTTTCTTGATGCACTTAGGTGCTCCTATGTTGGGTGCATATATATTTACAATGTTTATGTCTTCCTGGTGGATTCTTCCCTCAAGTATTATGAAGTGACCTTCTGGGTCTCTCTTTATGGCTCTTCTTTTGAAGTCTATTTTGTCTGATATGAGTATTGCTACCCCGGCTTTTTTTTCCTGTCCATTTGCTTGGAAAATTTGTTTCCAGCCCTTCACTTTGAGTCTAAGTCTTTTGTCCTGAGGTGGGTCTCTTGTAGGCAGCATACATGTGGGTCATGCTTTCTATCCATTCAGCTATTCTATGCCTTTTGATTGGAGCATTTAATCCATTTATGTTTAAGGTTATTATTGATAGGTACTTATTCATTGCCATTTTTGTACCTGTGTTCCCCTCCCTCTCTCTCTCTCTCTCTCTTTTCCTTCCTTTCCTGAAAGCAGTCCCTTTAGTATCTCTTGCAGAACTGGTTTGGTAGAGGTGTATTCTCTTAGACTATTTTTGTCTGGGAAGCTCCTTATTTGGCCTTCTATCTTGATTGAAGCCTTGCTGGGTAAAGTAGTCTTGGTTGCAGGCCTTTGGTTCTCATTACTTGGAATATTTCTTGCCATTCTCTTCTGGCTTGGAGTGTTTCCATTGAGAAGTCAGCTGCTAACCTTATTTAGGGCTCCCTTGTATGTTACTTCCTTTTTCTCCCTTGCTGCCTTTAAGATTCTCTCTTTGTCTTGGAATTTTGCCATTTTAATTATGATGTGTCTTGAAGTGGGCCTCTTTGGGTTCCTCTTGATTGGGACTCTCTGTGTTTTCTGGATTCATGTGACTTTTTCTCTCATCAAATTAGGAAAGTTTTCCATCATTACTTTTTCAAATAGGTTTTCTATTCCTTGCTCTTCTTCTCCTCCCTCTGGTATCCCTATTATACAGATATTATTACATTTCATATTGTCTTGCATTTCTCTTAATCCCTCTTCATTCTTTCTGAGCCTCTTTTCCTTTTCTTGCTCTTTCTGGGTGTTTTTTTCTACTTTGTCCTCCAACTCACTGGTCCGATCTTCTGCTTCATCAATTCTGCTTTTCATTCCTTCCACTGTGCTCTTCAGTTCAGAAATTGTATTTTTCATTTCCTCTTGGCCCTTGTTGATAGTTTCTATTTCCTTTTTCATGTTGATATAGTTTGCAGTGAGTTCGTCGTTGCATCCCTGTAGTTTCTGGTTGCTCATTGAGAGCTCTTGGAGCTTCCTGACAACCACTGCTTTGAACTCAAAATCTGATAGTTGACTTGCCTCCATTTCATTTAGCATTCTTTCTGGGGCTTCCTCCTTTTCTTTCATTTGGGGATTGTTTCTTTGTCTTCCCATTGTTTGTGACACTCTTCTTGTTAGGCTCAGCTTCTTAAATTGTTTTGTTTTGGTTCCCTGGGTTTATGGTGTGAACTTCTGTGGTAGAATACCTGTGAGATTCAGTGGTGCTATCTCTTTTGGGTATCCTGGTGTTCACAGCTTCTAGTGTCTCAGCTGTTGAAATGCCCCCTCTTTGGGACCAACTCTGGTTTTTCCACAGTTCCAGGGTTTTTTTGTTTTGTTTTGTTTTGTTTTGTTTTGTTTTGTTTTTGTCTCACTCATGGGTATTTAAAAAGAGAAAAGAGGAATAAAACAAAGAAAAGAAGAAAAAAATGAAAAGAGAGTAAAGAAAAGCAGAACAAGAAAAGAAAAAAGAGAAAGGAAGGAGAGATAAGATTGGAAAGAAAGGAAGAAGGAATAAAACAAGAAAGAAGTAATGAAAAGCTAAAGGAGTTGAGGGGTAAAAAAGATAAAAATAATGAAAAAATAATTTAAAAACAAAAACAAAAAAAAAACACCAACTCTTGCTGTTATCAATCTTACCAAGCTGGTTTTTCTGGCCTTGCTAACTGCAGTGGCCAATGGGTGACAGTATTGCTTTTCTCCCTGTTCAGCACTCAGTTATTTTTGGGCCACTGTGCTCAGAGCTAGCCCAGGGCCTCTCCACACAGGGCCTCAGGCATATCTTCTGAGGTGGTGTGCGCCTACCACGGTCGCGCGCAGGTGCTTATGATCTCCCAGCCTTCCATGCATGGGCGCCGACTGTCATGCGAGCGCCAATTGACCCCCACGCAGGTCGCACACAGGTGCCTAAGACCTTCCAGCCATCCACAAAGGTCCCCAATGGCACGCGGGCGCTGAACAACTGTAGCACAGGTCCCTGGTGTTGCGCAGGCACCGAGAGACCGCAGCGCAGGTTCCCCAGTGGCGCGCTGGTGCCGATGGATCCCTGCATAGCTGTTCCCAATGGCGCATGGGCACAGACAGTCCCTCAAGCTCCAATGCAGTAGTCCTCCCAGGGCTATGAGATCTTAACTCCTCTCTGTGAGATTTCAATAAACCAGTGCTGCTGAAACCCTGTTTGGCTGAGCAGGGAGCAGTTGACCTGGCTCCCTCTGTCCCTAGAGTCTTATGGCCAGTGCTGGCCAGGATCTCAGCCCCCACCCTGGTCTCTGTGCTGCTGGAGTACTCTCCTTGCCGTCTGGTTTTTCAATGTCCACTGCAATTTTCGATCTCCTGTTTTCAAATATGCTGTGTTTCTGATGTCTGTTTGCTGTGCTCACTGTAAATCGGCCAGGTTTTTCTCCTGTGTGTAGGGGGAAGAGGAATTTGCTTCCTCCTACCATGCTGCCATCTTCCTTCTACATGTCTAAGTCTTATTAACCCACTGATGAAGGGGCTAATAAGATGATAACACTAGTTCAAAAAGTATTTTGGAAAAACTAAGTATTTATAGGCTTTCACAAAGAAATATTAGAATAATATTGCTAAGTTAGATACAAAAGTGGTTAATGTCTTATAGGCAAATACACATATAGGTCATCTCTACTGGACAAAAAATTTCAAATCAACATGGAACTAACAACACAGTGTCTCGGTTCTAATCAGATGGTAAACAGCAATGTGAAACAAAAATATATTGTCTTAGAAAATTAAATAATCTTTGGGAAAATTTTTAAATAATGCTGCAGTACAATGTCAAAAAGACACATGGGATCTTTCTTTGACTTCCAGCCAAGATGGAGATGTGGTTACATATGTTTTGCTTCCTAGCACAACCAAAAAAAAGGGCAACAACAAATTTAAAAACAAAAAGCAACCATAAGTGCCAGAAAATCAAACTGTATGGATGTCTGATAATGAAGGAGTTAAAAAAGAAACATTCATCCAGACCAGTCGGAGGGGCAGAGATGGGCAGCTGAGGTGAAGAGGACACTGAGCAAGGTGGCAGACCGGGGTGGGGGGCAGTGGCTGGTGGATTGGGCAGTCCCACATTTGCCTACAGATAAACCAGGAGGAACAATTGGGCAGCCAGACAGACCACGCAACCCAGGGTTCCAGTGCGGGGAAATAAAGCCTCAAAACTTCTGGCTATAAAATTCTGTGGGGGATGTGGTGGCAGGAGAAACTCCCAGCCTCTCACTGGAGAGAACCACAGGGTCCTGATATGTACACACACCCACCCACACAGGAATCAGCATCAGAAGTTTTCATCACATTTATCACATCAGATCAGATTTCATCACATTGATGAATCAGTATCAATTTGCTAGTGGGTAGCAGGGGAAATGACTGAAAATGGGGCAAGAGCTGAGCAAGTGGTATTCCTCCCTCTTGCACCCCTCCCCATATACAGTTTCACAACACAGCAACATGGGTTGCCCTACCCTGGTGAACACCTAAGGCTCTGCCCCTTACAATGTAACAGTTGTGCTGAGACAAAGAAATCTGAAAGAACAGATCAAAACTCCAGAAAAGGAACTAAGTAACAAGGAGATAGACAACTATAGGGGACTGTTCTGTGTGGCGTAGGAAATGTAGCCCAGCTCCCACTTGGAAAAGCCAGTGGGGAGTGAGGTCCGGCATGCAGGACCATGCCCATGGATAGGTTCTCCCGTGGGGAATCAGACCTGCATTGTACCCAGGCTGCTACAAGATTTGCCTTTTGCTAAAACTTCCTCATCCTGAATTGAGGCAGCAAATGTTTACTGTATGTCTTTAAAGTAACTTCCTAAAATCTATGCTAAACCTTCCAAGGATGAGTGTAACCAGCTCAACCACTTTTCCCTTTGCATTTACAAACATCCTTCTTCTGTGATGTAATTAGCAACATCCTCTCCTTTGTTTTCTGTAAAAGGTAACCACCTAAAGTGAACCTGTGCATAGTAAACGAGGACCATCCTCCACGTAATGTGCTCAGAAAAGCAATAAAACTTGTCTAAGCAAGGGTTGAGGCACTCTCTCGCTCAAGAGCGTGGCCATGCCGTCCCTTTTTCTCCACAGGACTTCTGCAGTTGGTGTGAATTTGTCTCATCTCATCCATAATGCTGTGTATACTGCGTACTGGCATGCACATCAGACAACCTATCACACGCAGATTTCAAAACCCTGGTAATCAGGCACTTCCGGCCAAGATGAAGGCATAGGTAGACACACTGTGCCTCCTCACACAACCAAAAGAAGGACAACAACAATCTAAAAATAAAAAACCACTGGCGCTGACAGAAAGTCAAACAGTATGGAAGTTCGACAACCAAGGAGTTAAAGAAGACACATTCATCCAGACCAGTAGGAGGGGCGGAGATGGACAGCTGGGCAAAGAGGACTCTCAGCAAGGCAGCGGCTGGAGAACTAGGGCAGGCAAGGCAGCAGCTGGTAGAGTGGGCAGTCCCACATTCCCATGCAGATAAACCTGGAGGAACAACTGGGGAGCAAGACAGACCACGCAACCCAGGGCTCCAGTGTGGGGAAACAAAGCCTTAAACCTCTTCAATCATTGATTGAAAACACTGATGGGGGTTGAAGCAGCAGTGGGAGAAACTCCCAGCCTCACAGGAGAGTTCATTGGAGAGACCCATGGGGTCCTAGATCGTACACAAGCCCACCCACCTGGGAAACAGCACAGGGGCCCAATTTGCTTTTGGGTAGTGGGGGAAGTAACTGAAATATGGCAGAGAGCAGAGCAAGCACCATTGTTCCCTCTTGGACCCCTCCCCCACATATAGCATCACAACGCAGGAGAGTGGGTTGCCCCAGCCAGGTGAACACCTAAGGCTCTGCCCTTACTATGTAACAGGAGCACCAAAAAAAAAAAAAGAAAGAAAAAAGAAAAGGCCCAAATGAAAGAACAGATCAATGCACCAGAAAAAATACAACTAAGCGATGAAGAGATAGAGAACCTATCAGATGCACAGTTCAAAACACTAATAATCAGGATGCTCACAGAATTGGTTGAACTTGGTTGTAAATTAGATGAAAAAAATGAACGCTATGCTAAGTGAAATAAAGGAAAATGTACAAGGAATCAACAGTGATGGGAAGGAAACTGAGACTCAAATCAATGGTGTGGACCAGAAGGAAGAAAGAAACATTCAACCAGAACAGAAAGAAGAAACAAGAATTCAAAAAAAATGAAGAGAGGCTTAAGAACCTCTGGGACAACTTTAAATGTTCCAACACCTGAATCAGATGGGTGCCAGAAGGAGAAGAGGAAGAGCAAGAAATTCAAAACTTAGTTGAAAAAATAAGGAAGGAAAATTTCCCCAATCTGGCAAAGGAAATAGACAAAGAAGTCCAAGAAGCTCAGAGAGTCCCAAAGAAGTTGGACCCAAAGAGGAACACACTAATACACGTTGTAATTAAATCACCCAAGATTAAAGATAAGAGAATTTTAAAAGCAGCAAGAGAAAAGGAGAAGTTACCCTCAAAGGAGGTCCCATAAGACTATCAGCTGATTTCTCAAAAGAAACCTTGCAAGAAGGGGCTGGAAAGAACTATTCCATGAAAGGCAAGGACCTACATCCAAGATTACTATCCAGCAAAGCTATCATTTAGAATGGAAGGGTAGATACAGTGCTTCCCAAATAAGGTCAAGTTCAAGGAGTTCATCATCACCAAGCTCTTATTATATGAAATATTAAAGAGATTTATCTAAGAAAAAGATCAAAATTATGAACAGTAAAATGACAACAAACTTACAACTATCAACAACTAAACCTAAAAAAAAAGAAAGAAAAACAAACTAAGCAAACAACTAAAACAGGAACGGAATCACAGAAATGGAGATCACATGGAGGGTTATCAGTGGGGAGGGAGTGGGAGGAGAATGGGGGAAAAGTACAGGGAATAAGAAGCATAATTGGAAGGTACAAAATAGACAGGGGGAGGTTAAGAATAGTATAGGAAATGGAGAAGCCAAAGAACTTGTATGTATGACCCATGGACATGAACTAAGTGCAAGGGAATGCTGGTGCAAAGGGGGATAAGGGGAGAAAAAAAATGGGACAACTGTAATAGCATAATCAATAAAATATACTTTAAAAAAGACATGTGGCCCTCATTTTTTGCCTTATTTTGAAGTTTTGGATACTTTTTTTCTCTTTAATAATCATTTTTATTTTTTATTACAGCTGATATACATATTATATTATTTTCAGGTGCACACCACAGTGATCAGAAATTATAAAACTTACTAAGTGGCCCTGGCTGCTGTAGCTCAGTGGATTGAGTGTGGGCTGTGAACCAAAGGGTCGCTGGTTCAATTCCCAGTGAGGGCACATGCCTTGGTTGCAGGCCAGGTCCCCAGTGGGGGCCACATGAGAGTCAACCACACATTGATGTTTCTCTCCCTCTCTTTCTCCCTCCTCTCCCCCTCTCTAAAAATAAATAAATATTTTTTGAAAATAATAAAACTTACTAAGTGATCATCCTGATAAATCTTACCACTATCTGACACCATACATAGTTATTAGTAAGAATAATATATGACTATATTCTCTATGCTGTACTTTACATCCCCATGACTATTCTGTAATAACTGATCTGTACTTTTTAATGCCTTCACCTTTATTACCCACCCTCCCAATCCCCCTCACATCTGGCAATTCTCAACATGTTCTCTGTATCTATTAGTGTGTTTCTGTTGTGCATGTTTGTTTGTTTTTTAGATTTAGTTGTTGATAGGTATGTATTTATTGCCATTTTACTGTTCTTTTTCTGGGGAGAGAGAGAGAAACATCAATTTGTTGTTCCACTTACTTATGCATTCATTGGCTGATTGTTGTGTGTGCCCTGACTGGGATCAAACCCACAACCTTGGCATACTGGGATGACACTCTGACCAACAAACCTACAAGGCCAGGGTTGTTTTCAATTTCTTGCTCTCTCTCTTCTCCTGCTGGCACCCCCATGATGCAAATGTTGGTATACTTGAAGTTGTCCCAGAAGGTCCTAACACTAACCTTATTAAAAAAATTTTTTTTCATGTTGCTGTTCTGATTGGGTATTTTTTTTTTGATTCCTTATATTCCAAATCTTTGATTTGATTCTAAGTTTCATCTACTCTACTGTTGATTCCCTGTAAATTATTCTGCATTTTGGTTAGTGTATCCTTCATTTCTGACTGATCCTTTTTTATGCTGTTGAGGTTCTTACTAAGTTCACTGAGCATCCTTATAACCAGTGTTTTGAACTCTGCATCTAGTAGATTGCTTTTCTCCATTTTGTTTAGTTCTTTTATTTTTAAAGATTTTATTTATTTACCTTTTTAGAGAGGGGGGAAGGAGGGAGAAAGAGAGGGAGAGAAACATCAATATGTGAGAGATACATGGTTGCCTCTCACATACACCCTCAGTGGGGGACTTGGCCCTAACCCAGGCATGTGTCCTGACTGGGAATCGAAACTGTGACCTCTCAGTTTGCAGGCTAGTGCTCAATACACTGAGTCACATCAGCCAGAGCTGTTTAGTTCTTTTTCTGGAGTTTTGTCCTGTTCTTTCATTGGGCCATGTATCTTTGTCTCCTCATTTTGGCAGGCTCCTTGTGTTTGCTTCTATGTATTAGGTAGAGCTGCTATGTCCCCCAGGCTTCATAGGGTGGCCTAATGTATTAAGTGTTCTGTGGGGTCCAGTGGTCCCCCACAGAGCTTCCCCCATCACCCAACTTGGGCACTTGAGGTGTGCCCTGTGTACACCCTCCTGTTTTAGTTGACCCTTGATTGTTGTTGTCAAGTCAATGAGAGGAAATTACCCCCAGGCCAATCAGCTGCATGGACCGGCTGCAACCACTGACCTCCGACCACTGACCTCCAACCACTGTGGAGGATTGGCTGTGCAGTGGCTCACCCCACAGAGCAGCTCCTATTCTGCAGGGTTCTGGTGCCCTCTGAGTCCCCCACTGCAGTGTGTCACTTATGGAGTGGTGCTTTGACATGGTTTGAAGCTATCCACTGGATGCACTAGCTCTAGAGCCTCCCAGGAGGTACAGGCCACGGTCTGCTGCTGCCTGTCTTGTGCCCCGAGCCACCTGGCATGAGCTACAAAGCAATCTGTAGATGGCTGCTACTTGTGCTGGTCTTGGAGGTGCCCAGAAGAGGCCAGGCTGTGAACCTAAGCCACTGCCACTAGTGCCAAGCCTAGGACCACTTGGTGAAAGGTACAGGCACAATGAGGCTGGATGCCTGTCATGTTTGATTTTAGGAAAATATGAAGCAAAAACCAAGACAGGTCATTCTATGGACAAGCCACTGGAAACAGCTTGGGTGAGAGCCCCAAAGTTGCGTTCAGTGAGGTCTGAGGGACTCACCAAGGTGGAGCAAGCAGTGTAAGCCAGGTTTATGGAGCCTCAGATGTGGCATTACCTGCCGGCTCTGTGGTGGAAGGGCTCATCAAGGTACATTGGTCTCTGCCAGCACTTCTGTTTGGGAGAAAGCTGTGCCTATAGCTGTTGCCCTGATGCCAGACAATTCAGTTTCTCCCTCATATGCCTCTGGTGCCTTTTAAGCTGCTGCCCCAGTGCTGGAGCTGGAACTCCCAGTGCAGGGAGTGAGTCTGAGTAAGTCAGTGTGTGGGCCCTTTAAGAGGAACTGCCTGGAACTCTAGAAGTGCTCCATCTCACTCAGCCTCAATTCCCTCTGTTTTATGCAGCGGAGGTTATGGGGACTTGTCTTCCTGGCACTGGAACCCTGGGCTGGGGGGCCTGGTGTGGGGCAAAGGCCTCTCACTTCCCAGAGGGTACCTCTGTAGTCAAGATATCCCTCCCAATTTTTATCTGCCACTCATGGGTGTGAGACCAGCCTGTTCTACCTCTCTCCTTCTCCTACCAGTTTTAATGTGGCTTCTGCTTTAATTCTTTAGTTGTAGGACTTCTGTTTGGCCAGATTTCAGGGGCTTCTGAATGATGATTGTTGTGCAATTTAGTTGTAATTTTGATGTTGTAGGAGATGACTACACTGCCATCTTCACCAAAAGACATGGGTAATTTTTCTTAATGGACATTTTTATATACATTATATATTTTATATAAATTGTGTGTATATATATGTTTTATATAGTTTATCTAATATAGTATAATAATATAGTAGCCAGCATGTAATAATAGGGAAGATGAACAGGGAAATCAACACATTTTTAATAGTGGTGATGACAGATGCTTGGCTCTTGTTAAAATTTCCTTGTAAGTATTGAGGCATGTGGTAATTATCTGTCCAACTACATAAGGCTACTATTAACAAGGTCAAGGTCAAGAAGGCAAACATAATGTAATTTCCTAACGTAAGAGTTTTTCCAGAAACTGAAAAATTCCTACATTAGGGTGGTCATATTTAGGTTGGGAAGAAGGAACACTCATTCAATTTAAAGATTATCCTGTCTGTTTTGAACATGTGCTACCAATTTTGTTGAGCTTTTTTGTTGCTGTTTCCTTCTGGTATAGCACATACAAGAACCTTTTTCTGTTTAAACAAACAAACAAACCCTCTAATCTTTTATCACTTTTCTCCTCTGTACTTTTCATCTCCCTCTTTCTAAACATCCTTCCATATTTTCTTCTTCAAATTATAGATGTAATTGCCAAAAAAACATAGTAAGCATTTTATACCTACCCAAATGACTTTAGGGTCTGGCTGATTTTCTTCTCCTCTTTGCCCCTCATCAGTGTTCCCAGAATCTTTTAATATCTGAGTTATTGCTCCTCCAGCCTCCTTAATCTCTAGACTCCATAACTATTTTGGTTTTATTGAATTCCCTCTCTAACAATCTTGGACTGGAAAGTTCACATGCTGGATGTCATCAACACCAGGGACTTGTTAACTTCTGAAATTCCTTAACTCAGCATTTCCCTTCTCTGATACAATTGCTTTAATTTCTTTGTCCCAAACTCACCTGTCACAACTTGCCAGAGCTGACTTCTGGTGCTACCCTTTCTAGTGTTCTTCATTGCTCAGCCCCTCCCATTTGACTCAGCTTCCT
Source organism: Anoura caudifer (assembly GCA_004027475.1). Taxonomy (NCBI): domain Eukaryota; kingdom Metazoa; phylum Chordata; class Mammalia; order Chiroptera; family Phyllostomidae; genus Anoura; species Anoura caudifer. The sequence continues at coordinate 43,426 of PVKU01009674.1, forward strand.
CCTGGTTCCACAGGGCTCCATCCAACTTTACAGTCCAAGGTCCACTGCTTTGTGCTGCCCTAGCCTTCCTGGAATCCTTATGTTTTGCTTTATCCATTGTATCAATCTCTTTCCAGAGGTCTCTGGGCCTCTGGATCTGAGACTTATGTGGGAGGGGTTATACCCCCCAAAACAATATTGGGCATGCAAAAAAGAAGGAAAAAGGGATGTTGGGTAGGCAATCAACAATATCTGCTATAGTGTGACATGTGAACCATTGAGAGAAGGACCTTATAGCCATAAAAGCTAAAATATTTTAGCTTGAAGTTCAATTTTTGATTCAGCCATTAATGTTCCTGTAAATATGACCATGGGAAGTTCTTTCATTAATTTGTTTTTAGGGGAGTGGAGGGGAGGATAGGGGGAATCCTTTTTAGTTTATAACTCCTAGATTTCAGATTTTAATGCAACCTCTACAGTGTACTTTTTAAAAAAATCTATGTTAACACATCCAACATTCCATTCTGTCTTAACAAAGGCCCTTCTGCTCAACTCTCATTTTCACCCTGTCTCCTCACTCTCTCCCCTAGCTCTTCCTCATCTTACTATAATCAATTGGCTCCACCTGGCTCATTAAAGAGAAGACTAAAATCATAAACCTGTCAGTCTTCTCTCTCATTCTTCCTTCTTTAAAGCTGTCCCATTCAAGATGTCCTGGGGAGCTTCCATAGCGTAAATACTCAAAAAGTGCTTATTGAATGAATGCATTTGTTTCCTTCCTTCTCTAACCTTTTTTCAGTCTCCATCTCTATGTGTGTTCAAAGAGGTTTTGCACATATCTGTGACCCTTCTTATTCATTCTCAGAACAAATGATCTGCAGACATTGATTCTATCCCTTGTTTCCTGTTTTTAACAGCTTTATTAAAGTATAACATATACTTCAACATGTGTACCATAAAATTCAACTGTTTTTAATATATGTGCTTCTGAAGTAAGCACTAAAATTCAACTGTGTTTAAATGTACAAATCAGTGATTTTTAGTGAATTTACAGAATTGTACAAACATCACACAAACCAATTTTAGAGTGTTTCCATGAACTGCAAAATATCTCTCATGCCTATTTGTAATCAATTCCCAGTTCCCATCCCTCAACTCTAGCCCCAGGCAATGACTAATCTGCTTTCTGTCTCTAGAGTTGCCTTTTTTGGATATTTCCTATAAATGGATCATATGCTATGTATGCAGTCTTTTGTCTGGCTTCTTTCACCTAGCATATGGTTTATTGCTAAATAATATTTTATTGTACAAATGTTACTCATTTTTTTTCTCCACTCACCCAATGGATGGATAAAGGAGTGTTTCCAGTTTTAGGCTATTATGAATAATGCTGTTATGAACATTCAAGTACAGGTCATTGGGTGGACGTATGTTTTCAGTTTCCTTATGCAGATTCCTAGGGGTGGAATTGCTGGGTAGTATAGTAAATTTATGTGTAACTTTTCAAGAAAATGCCAAACTTCCAAGTGACTGCACCATTTTACATTTTCATCAGCAGTATAGGAGGGTTCCAATTTCTCCCCATTCTCACTAACACTTATCTATCTTTTTAAACTATAGACATTCTAGTGGGTATGAAGTAGTATCTCATTGTACTTCTAATTTCCATTCTCCTAATGGCAATGATGTTGAGCATCTTTTCATGATCTTATTAACATTTGCCTATCTTCTTTGGTGAAATGTCTATGCAAATCTTTTGTTCATTTTTAAATTGGATTATTTAAATACAAACTTACAAATAAAAAATTGGGTCATTTCTCTTCTTCTTATTAAGTTGTAAGAGTTCTTTATATATACTAGATACAAGTCCTTTTTCAGATACATGATCTGCAGATATTTTCTCAGCCTGTGGATTATCTTACTATGTTCTCAATGTATATGGAGGACAAAATTTAAAAATTTTGATGAAGTCCAACATATCAGTTTTTCTCTTTTATAGATCATGCTTTTGATGTCAATTATAAGACCTTTTTGCCTAACCCAAGTGTTATGAACTGAATCTTTATTTAATTGAATTTATGGGTCAACATCAATTAATAAAATTATACAGGTTTCAGGCGTACAATTTTATAAGACATCATCTGTATGGACTGGATCTGTCCTTGCAAAATTCCTACGTTGAAATCCTACCCCCAACATTATGATATTAGGTGAGGCCTTTGGGAGGCAATCAGGATTAGATGAAGTAATAAAGGTGGTGTTCCCATACATGGGATTAGTGCCCTTAAAAGTTGCAAGACAGCCTTGGCTGGGTTGCTCAGTTGGTTGGAGGTTTGATTCCCAGTCAGGGCACATACCTAAGCTGCGGGTTTGATTCAATTATTGTTCCTTTCTCACTCCAATGTTTCTATACCCACCCCCTTCCTCTCTCTCTAAAATCAATAAGCATATTCAAGGGTGAGGATTTTTTTTTTTAAGTCATGAGATAGTTTGCTTGCTCTGCTCTTCTCTGCACCATGTGAGGGTACAGAAGTTGTTAGCCTGCAGCCTAAGAAAGGGTTCTTACCAGAAACTGACCAGGCTGGCACCCTGATCTCGAACTTCTAATTTCCAGGACTGTGAGAAACAAATTTCTGTTGTTTATAAGCTCCCCAGTTTACATAGTATTTTGTTGTGGCTGACTGAGCTAATGTGCCAAGGTCATAAAAATTTTCCCCTTTATTTTCTTCTAAAAGTTGTATAGTTTTATGTTTTTCATTTAGGCATATGATCTTCTGTTTCCTTTATATTTTTATTTATTTTTAGTTTTTGCCCACCTTTCTTGAAGTATAATTGACAAGTATTAAATATATTTAAGGTATGCAACATTTTGATATACTATATATACAATGTGAAATGATTACCACAATCAAACTAATTAACCTATCCATCACCTCACAGGATTAAGATCTTCTGTTACCTTTTTCATATCCTGCAATTCCTATCCTAATTGGTCCTTTCAGGTTTCATTCAAAAATGTTAACAGAAACCTAGCTGCCAAAATCAATGAATGGCCTTTACTCAATTTTCTTTTTTTTTTTTGGTATATTTTATTACTATGCTATTACAGTTTTCTCAATTTTCCCCCCTTTGCCCTGCACCTCCAACCCTCCAACATTTACCCCCACCCTTAGTTCATGTCCATGGGTTGTACATATAAGTTCTTTGAGTTCTCTGTTTCCTATGTCATTTCTGGCCTCTCCCCTCTATTTAATGCTTATCAATTATGCTGCTTCTTCTTTGTGCCTTATCCCCCCTATTCTTCCCTTTCCCCTCCCCACTGAAAACCCTCCAGGCAATGTCCATTTTTCTGATTCTGTTCTTGTTCTAGTTGTTTGATTAGTTTTTGTTGGTTTTTTTTTAAGGTTCATTTGTTGATAGTTGTGAGTTTGTTGTCTTTTTATTGTCATATTTTTTATCTTCTTTTTCCTAGATAAGTCCCTTTAACATTTCATGTAATAAGGGCTTGGTGATGATGAACTCCTTGAACTTGACCTTATCTGGGAAGCACTTTATCTGCCCTTCCATTCTAAATGAAAGTTTTGCTGGGTAGAGTAATCTTGGATGTAGGTCCTTGCCTTTCATGACTTGGAACACTTTTTTCCAGCCCCTTCTTGACTGCAAGTTTTCTTTGGAGAAATCAGCTTATAGTCTTATGGGCACTCCTTTGTAGGTAACTCTCTCCTTTTCTCTTGCTACTTTTAAGATTCTCTCTTTAATCTTGGGTAACTTAATGATGATGTGCTTTGGTGTGTTCCTCTTTGGGTCCAACTTCTTTGGAACTCTCTGGGCTTCCTGGACTCCCTGGAAGTTTATTTCCTTCACCAGATTGGGGAAGTTTTCCTTCATTATTTGTTCAAATAAGTTTTCATTTTCTTGCTGTTGTTCTTCTTCTGGCACCCCTATAATATTCAGATATTGGAACATTTCAAGTTGTCCCAGAGGGTCCTAAGTTTCTCTTCATTTTTTTGAATTCTTGTTTCTTCATTCTGTTCCGGTTGGATGTTTATTTTTCCCTTTTGCTCCAAATGGTTGCTTTGACTCCTGGTTTCCTTCCTGTCACTGTTGGTTCTCTGAATATTTTGCTTTATTCCACTTTGGGTATCTTTCATTTGTTCTTTCATTTCTCAACCAAGCTCAATCAGTTCTGTGAGCATTTTAAGGTCCAAACTGAATTCCATTCTGCCAGGGCTTTAAATTCTCCATCAGATAAGTTGGCTATCTCCTCCTCGCTTAGCTCTCTTTCTGAAGTTTTGCTCTGTTCTTTCATTTTGGCCCTATTTCTTTGTTTGGGGCACCTGTTAAGTTGTAAAGGGGCGGGGCCTTAGGTATTCATCAGGGCAACCCTCCTTGCTGTGCTGGGGAGGGGCCAGAGAGGGAACAATGCAGCTTGCCTCCTTGTCTCTAGCCCACTTTCCAACAAACTCTCCTGTGAGACTGGGAGTTTCTCCCACCTTGGCAACTGCTGTAGACCACAGTCAGCTCTGAGTCTGTTTCCCCTTAAGTCAGCCCCACCATACAGCCCACCGCCTCTCCGCAGCCTGCCCAGCCTGCACAGGTTCTGCTGCCTTGCAGCGTGTTCTCTCTGTCTGCCGCCTTACTCATCTGGTTGTTCTCTTTGACTGTTTCTTTAATTCCGTAGTTGTAGGAGTTCTATGTAGTTTGATTTTTCTGGTACTTCTGCTTGTTTATTGATTTTAGATTGGTTGTTATCCTCCTTTTGGTTGTTCAGGGAAGCAAAGGGTTTCTACCTATAATGCCATCTTGGCCAGAATCCCCCTTCCTCAATTTTCATCCACTATTGTCAAAATATTAGATAGGTGATTAAATAATTATAATGAACTTGACAAGTAAAATAATTGCAAAAATACAAGAGAGACAGATCAGTTCCAGGACACATTTAACATAATCACTTACAGTATCTTGATATGAGGGTGCTTGATACATACATGCTTAATTGGTAAATAGAAAAGACCCTTCAGGTTAATTCTTGGGATGACCCAGGGATTCATACACAATCTTTGGTTAAGAGTACAGTACGCTAAGAGGTCCAAACTGAATTCTATTTCCAGGCTCACATGTGACCAAACCTACATCCCTCAATGAACCAGAGATTCTTAGGGATCCAAAAGACTCAGGATAACCTGTGGACAAACTGAACTTTCAGGGCAGCTCTTGAAGTACTGAGCTTCATGGGCTAAGAATGCATCTCTAGATCTGCTCTAAAGAATAGGTGAGTGGAAGGAGCCAGGGTCGGGGAAGAAGATAACATCTAACAATTAGATAAAGTTTGATTAGATACAGAATTGGGTAGACAAAGACAAGGTGATTTCAAGTATTTACTTAATATGGCAGGGTCTTACATATATTTATAGATTGCAGAGAATGAGTCAGCAGGAAATGAAACTGAAATGAGAAAGACAGGGTCAGAGTAAGAAATGATAAAGCAGGATCACAAGAGGAGATGGAACCCGAGTCCTCTAGGAAAGCCAATTTCTGTGCAGAGTGAGAATTGAGTTGAAGGGAGAATTTTCCCATTTCACTTTTACACTCTGGTATTTGCCTAAACTTTTAAAATGATTAACATTGAACATGTATTAATTTTCCAGTGGAAAAAATGTAAAAGATATCAGCAGAAGAATAAGCTTTGGACAACATACATGAAGGAAAAAACCCACAACTGCTTGGCTCACATGATCTCCCCTTTCTGCTTTACCTGTATGTAGCTAGTGCCTCTACCTCATATATGCTAGTTTTGTGGCTTTAGCTAAACTATGTTAACACCTCAATGGCAAAAATTATGGCACATTTTGTATCTTTCTATATATTTAATTTAGTCAAGAAAACATGGATTGGGAAGTGTGCTGCAGATGACATTAACATAATCAAAAGATAACTATTTTGATACATATGGGAATTTAGTATATGGAAAAGAATGCATTTCAAATCAAGGTGGGGAGAGATAGGTAATTCAATAGACAGTGGTATTCGATGGGCATCTGGAAAAAAGTAAAGTTGGGGTCACATTCACATCTACCAAAATATATTCCTGTATAGAAAAAATCATGGGATTAAAAAAAATCTTGGAATGAGGAATGCTTCTCTATATATGACACAAAATGCAGAAGTATAGAGAAAAATAATGATCAATTCAACTTGAAAAAATCTGCCTGGAAAAAATATGAACAGTCAAAACAAATGACAAGGTGGAAATATCTGCAACTCAAATCACAGACCAAGAACTATTTTCCTTAATAAAGAACTTCTTAGAAATTAGTAAGAAAAAGACCAGTAACCCAAAAGAAAAATGAGCAAAGGACATAATAAGTTATTTCATTAAAAATAGATCTTATACTCAGTGTCACTCATAATAAAATGCAAATTAAAACTATGAAATACCATTTTTAATTATAAAATTGGCACAGATCAACAAGTTTGTTAACATTCCATTGATAAGCATGTGGGGAAAACAGGTACTCTCATGTATTGCTGATATTTAAGTTGGTACAACTTTTATGGTAAGTACTGCCCACTGGTAAATTATGAGGTTTGTCCAGAAAGTATCCAGCTATGTGATATGAAAAATAGAGATATTTATTGAAGAAGATACAAGATACAAGAAACATTGTACATAGGACAATAATGCCTCAGTTGCCTTCAAAGTAGATGCCTTGGGACCTCACGCGGTTCTGATCTTTGTTGACTGCAGCCCGTAGGCATTCAACCTTCTCAAGTGTTCTGCTTATTGCAGGCCTTCCAGAATATGGATCACTTTCAACAGATTCTAGATCATCTGAAGTGTTGTGCCACACTTCAATTTGCGCTGCACTCATTGCATTGTCCAAGAAAACCTTCTGAATCATCTGAATAGTTTCCATGGAGGAATGTTCAAGCTTAACACAAAATTTGATGCGGATTTGTTGCTCTACTCCCTTAGTCATTTTGAATGTGATGGCCACACAGTACACATGGTCACCCAACAGCATCTACCACCCCCATTGACCAGTATGGTGCAGTTGTCATTGTTCATACATGCACATTCCAGTCCACTCTCCTTGGCTGCCAGGTTACACTGGTGTTGCACAAACCGTTCTCGTTACATAAACAATGGTTACACTTTTTTCAGACAGACCTTCATGTACTCCAACCACATCTCCTATCATTTTCTCTTGCTTCATCTGTATTAGCCACATCGCCCTCCTTGCTGTCCCTCAACTATGCCAAGCACACTACCATGGGACCTATGCACTTACCTTTCTCCACTACCCCTGAAATGCACATTTTTTTCCCTACTTCCTTCAGGACTTTGCTCAAATGTCACCTCTTCAAAGAGACCTTCTCTGATCACCCTATCAAAACCAGAGGCTTCCATCTCCTTTGACCACTTATCATAGGACATTACTGTATTTGTTTATTGTCCCCTCTCCAACTAGACTGTAAACCTTATAAAGGTGAGGACTTTGTTGTATATACTGCTGCATCCCCAGACTCTAGAATAGTACATGCTCAGCACATAGTAGGTACTTATATGGTACAAAGTACTGAATGAATGAATGAGTGAGTGAAAGAACCTCTTTGGAGGAAAACTTAGCAATATCTACGAAAATTTAGAATGCACATATCCAGCAATTCCCCTCTATGCGTTATTTATAGTCATGTACACTTGCAAAATAGAGAATATACAAGGTTATTGCATTGTTTGTAACAGTGAAAGGAGAAAACAATCTAAAGTCAACTTTTAAAACATATCATCTACATCTATAAACTAAAATACCATGCAGATATGAAAGAATCTCCAATTCCGAAAATTATTTTGCCACCTTTGGCAAATGTACATTTGAGTCATGACGATCTTAAGTCCCTGGTGGTGTCACTATAAGAATGATCCCTTTAAAGGGGGCTTTTAATGGTAAAGAGAGTAGAAACAGACAGAAAGAATGACTAATTTTTACAGTTTTATTTAGTAAGTATTAATTTCCTTGCAGAAAACACAGGATTTCTACCGATCAAATAATAATAATATAGCAAGAAGAAAGATCTATACACACATAACCTTGTTCAACAAAAATCTTCTTTGTACACACAAATTCATGAAGAGGTCCAAACTGGCAGTACCTATTGTTCATTTATTATGGGTAGAGTTCCCACTTTACAAACAAACCTCTTACTTATGGGAAGAGGTTCAGGGTTTCAGAATATCTTTGGTTTATATTTCCTGATAGCAAAAGGGCAGAATCCCCCTGCTGTCCAACAAATGACATGGACTTGCTCTTCTACTCCAGAATTACACACTTGTAAAACAGAGTTAATTGTATATAAAGACATAATGTATACAGGATTAATCCCCTTGTAACCATACACACCCTCCAATCTTATCAAATTATAATTTGCATACTGTACCCTTCCTCTCTTTTTCCTCCCAATTTCTCTCATCTGGAATCCTATATAAGTTTCTATTCAAATACTACCACTTCAAGGGCCAGGCAAGGTCCCATCTTGCCACTAAAGGACCAAGTCTTCCCTGCCTATTCTGATCTACAGTAATCTAGGCTCTGACCCTTTTTCATCTTTATCGATCATTTGGCTTTAATCTTTTTGCTGCCTAATACTGTTAATTAGCTTTTCACGAGTTTTTGACATATTTTCCAATTAGATTGTGAGCTCCTTAAAGTCAGATTCCTGTGTTCTGTTTTTTCTATATTCCTCATGCACCTACATAGTAGATTTTCTAAATGTCTTGGTTTTGAAAAGTCACATGGTCAATCCAAATATGACCCAACATGTACATTTAGTGTTCTTTACAGATTTTTCTAGAACTGATCTATATTCTCTGTATAAACACAGAGTTTTTGTTAGCCCAATAAATGTTTGCTTTGGGGATCAGAACTCATCTGCTGATTCTGTGTCCCAGCCACAGGACTGCAGTTCATCCTGTGGAAACTCAACTTCAATGTCATAAACAAAATTTGGATCATCCTTCTTCTTCTGATTTTTCTCAAAAAGTTCATCCATGATGCTCTTCCTTTTGGCAAGTTCCTTGTCATCTAGTTTGTTCAGGTCTTCCTCAGGATCAATAGTTGTTTCCCGTCGAATTTGTTCCATTGTTTCTGCCAAACTCTGTCCCTGTAAGTAACCTCGTAAAAAACCAAATAACTTCTCCAGCTGTCTCAGGGACACCTGTTCCAAGTAACTCTTGTGTCGTGGATTATTCTTTAATTGTTCAGCAGCTCTGTTGCAATCTAGGAGAGAAACAAAACTATATACCACACACAACCTATACACCACAAACTATTGGTGCACCGCAAACTACTGACAGCATTATCTGCCATTGTAGCCAAGTAGCAAAGTGGCTTTTTTGAGAACAAATTATTCTGCAGAACTATTCTTTTATATTGAGCTTTGAGTGTGGTAGAGAAAGGAGGGATGTATTTTTTATTTTTGTAACCTAAGAGGTCTGTTTAACTCTGAATGCCATGTCACGCCATAAGATAAGACTCAAATCATTCTTATTAAGTGATTTAGAGAATATTTAAGATAGGAGGCGTGATAAAACATGAGGTACCTGAAAACTTTGAAAAGTTTCGTACAGGCATAATGCGCTGGCGACTTCTCCCCTTCATTTCATTCTCGTAGATTAAGATAATAGCTGGAGGCTGGAATCTAACTCCACATTTCTTGGCAGTGCATATCATTCTCACATACACTTCAGAGGAAATCAGAGGAAATCTGATGAAGATGTGTTAGTCACATAATGACTTCCTGCAAAAAAGAAAAAAAATTACCAAAAGTGTTGGATAAATCACACTCCTCCCTATCCCTCCTCCCCAGCATATCTGGCTCTAGTCCAGATCTAGATCAGTTCTAGAGATGCAAGATCAGCATATCAAGCTCAATATTTCGAGAGTTACCCTGAAAGTTCAGTTTGGTCCTTGGTTAGCCTTAGTCTGTTGGATCCAACTCATTGAGGGCTATAGCTATAGTCACACATGAGCTTAGAAATGCAGTTCAGTTTTGATTTGTTAGTGTACTGTACTCTTAACCAAAGTTTGTGTATGAACCCATGAGTCAGCCCGAGAACTGACTTACAGGTTCTTTTTTATTTACCAATTAAACAAGTATATACAAGCATGCTCTATAATCTTAAACATTATGTCTGGAGGGGTTCACCAGACCAAATCTGTTTACCTTGTACTTTCCCAATCATTGTACTCATGGGGTTTTTGTAATTACTTATTTTTTTTAAAGATTTTATTTATTTATTTTTAGAAAGAGGGGAAGGGAGGGAGAAAAATATCAGTGTGCAAAAGAAACATTGATGGGTTGCCTTTCACACACCCACAACCAGGGACCTTTTCTGTAAACCAGGCAGGTGCCCTTACAAGAATCAAACCAGCCACCTTTCCCTTTGAGGGACAGTGCCCAACACACTGAGCCACACCAGTCAGGGCTGTAATTGCTTTTTCAATCATTTTTCTTCCCTTCTATTCTATATGCTCCAAGAGGGCAGGGATTATATCCATTGTTTACCACAATATCACAGTGCAATACCTGGAATATAGTAGGCATTCTGTACATAATTAATTCAATATATTAAAATAAGACAGCCCCTGTACATCCTTTAAGTTTTTACAGTCTGTAAGTATGATCAAAAAGGCAGACCCAATGCAGAATCAGCCTATACATATACATGGCAATAAAGTTTACATGACTTTTAGTTCAACCTCTTTGTCTCATTATATGATTTTTTTTTCAGTGACAAGAAACACAACTATTTTATAGGTTAATATTTTTTATTCCCTTTTCCCTCCCCTGCCCCCACTGCCAAAGTATACTTAATTATAGGGACTATTTTAGATGTGACTATATTATTCCCAGGAAAATTTGCAAATATCAAAGAACCTAGAAGTAAAACAGCATAGGGCAACCATATACTCAGTTCTTTCAGTATATCACTATAGGAACACAGTTATTTAATACATGTTCACTGTAGAAAACTGGAGATGAAGGTGGGATGGGGTATACGGAACCTATCCACATGACATGGCGAATGTAATCCAGCCCCTGACTCGGAAAACTGGTGGGGAGCGAGTCTGCACACAGAAATCGAGCCCTTGGATTGGTTTTCCCGTGGGGAATCAGGCCTGCATTGTACCTAGGCTGCTATGAGGCTTGCTTTTGCTAAAACTCCCTCATCCTGAATTGAGGCAGCAAATGTTTACTGCATATCTTTAAAATAACTTCCTAAAATCTACACTAAATCTCCCAAGGATGGAGTGTAACCAGGTCAACCACTTTTCCCCTTGCAGCTGAAACATCTTTTTCTTTGAAGTATTTAGTAACATCCTTTCCTTTGTCATCTGTAAAAGGTAACCACCTAAAGCAAACCTGTGCATAGTAAATGAGGACCATCCTCAATGTAATGTACCCAGAAAAGCAATAAAAGCCTGTCCAGGCAGGGGTCAGGTCCCTCCTCTCAGAGAGCGGCCATGCCGTCCCTTTTTGTCCACAGAACTTCTGTAGTTCGTGTGAATTTGTTTGTCCAGCCACAACACACAGACCCCGCGGGCCTGAGTCCACATCAACAGGAAGTGGAGGAAACAAATAAAATGAGTGCCCTTGGTTCCTTCCATTCTTTTTTCTAGACATAGTTTTATTTTTTTAACTATAGTATGTTCTTTTATATCACACATACTATTAAATTTAAACAACCTTTCAAATTTAAGAACCTATGTAATTTTGTCACTAAATGTTCTACTAAAATGTGAATATTTATATGACTGCCAAATTTCCTATGGATATATCAAAATGTCTATTATTAACCCCTTATTGTTGGATGTGAGAATTTTGTATCTAGAAAATTAATAACATGTAAAAAAATGCTTTTTCAAATTTCTGCACTCTGCCCCATCGAATGCAATGATCTCACTCCACCCCCTCTTTCTTATCTTTTTTAAACAAATACTAATCCCAGTTCATCTCAGTAAAATGTGGTACATTAGCAAATTTTCTAGGATATTCCACTGAGCATAAATTCCACACACTCAAGCAAATGGCTGTACTCCTGAAGAATGTGTACAATTGATATTCAATAATGTAATTTTGAATACAGACGTTTTTATATTTTTAAGTTTAGCTTTTATTTTTACTAATGTTTGTATTCTGTCTAAAATGTAAAATAAGTCTGAGACCTATAATAAATCTACTGTCTCCCACTCTTCCCCTCTCTATAGACAACCATTTTCAATTCAAGAATTTCTTCCAAAATTTATCTCTATTGTTCATCGTACCATGCTTATTCTGCTATTTTCAGTTTTTATCCTTCGACATCTTTCCTCTTTGAGACATTCATCCTACAGCCCTCTGTTCTGCTCCAACCTGCAATGGACACTCTTTCAGCCTACTTACAGATTCAACTAAATTCATGAAAACAGACAGACAGACGCTTCTTCCTAGACACTACTCTCCCCTCCCCCCCCCCACCCTGCCCCACACCCCAGGGATCAGTGACTGCCAGAATCTAGCCAAGCATCCCCTCAGTGTATGGATTTTGCCAACGTGTAAACAGACGATCCTCTTCCTACTCACGCCTCTACCAGTGAAAGACTTTTTTTTACCCTTAGAGAAGTACAGAAAATGAATTTTCTCCAGGACATCATCTAAAACCTCCCTGAGGGGGTTGTTTCCATCCAACTGCAGTGCACTGAGAAGCACTTGACTCGACTTTGACACCCATCGGAGCCTGGCACTACAGGAAGAGGCGACAGCCACAGTACTGCAGACATGACTGTGGGGTGAAACTCCCGGCAGGAGACCCGAATCCACAAATACCTGGAAGTGTCGATCGAGAACCATAACTAAGCGAGTCCGCTCCCCAGCCAGCGTGCCCAAGTCACGGTGGGGGTACCGGCGGAAGAAACCGTTCCCACAGAAACAGCCCCAGTGCACTCAAAAGCGCTTGCGCCTCTCCTTGCCCCGCCCTCAACCGGAAGAGCAAGGGGCGGGGCATCTAGGGAGGGAAGCAAGGGTCCGGGACTGCCGCCTCTGGAGAGGCTGGAAGTTTCCGGCGCCGGGGCTGCGAGGAGTAGCGACTGGCAACTGGGGGATCGAAAGCGTTCGGGGACAAAAGGCGAGCGCGCACGTCTGTCCCAGTCACTACTCCTAGGCAGCGCGCTCTAGGAGCGGCGTGAAGCATATGCAGGCTCCTCTGTCCGCATTTCACCCAGGCGCGCTCCTCTGCGGCGCACGTTCTTCGGTGTCCTGGCTGCCCCTGCCATGGTCGTGGTCGTCCGAGTGGTGGCCTGGCTAGTCCTCTGGGAGTCGGCTGGGCTCACCTGCACAGCAGCTACCGCCTTCAAAGCCGCACCTACTGACCCGGGTAAAGAGAAGGGCGTGTCTGCGGGAATGGGGGCGGGATTTGAGGGCCGAGGGGTGGGCCGCAGCTCGGACTCCCGAGTGGTCTCCCTTAAGCGGTTTGCGAAGGTAGGTTGCTGTAACCTGGGGCGCGACCCTAGAACTGTGTGGTGAGCTGCAAGAGGTGGAAAAGCAAAGTCCACGTATCTCCTCTTTTGTCTCACTCCACCTGCCCCCGCACAGCTCTGTGAACTCTGGAGAATCGGACTCTGTTGTTCCGAGGCAGGACTGGCCACTGTTACTAAGATATTGTGAAGGAAGTACAGCCTTGAAGCGTCTTGGGATGGATGAAGCTTCTTATCACGAAGGGGCCAGCAAGGCCTCCGTGCCCTGTGACGTGTGAGAATCCCAATCCAGAATACAGAGACTAGGGGAGTGGAAAGAAGATGACTAGTTTTGTTTTACAAACATTTAAAAAAAATTTTCACTCATCCCACGTGTTTATTATTTATTTTTAATTATATTTTATTGATTATGCTGTCCCAGTTTTCCCCCTTTCCCCTCCCCACCCAGCACCCCTTATTCCCTCAGGCAATCTCCCCACCCCATTGTCCGTGTCCACCGGTCAATGGGGTGGGGAAGTTCTTTAGCTACTCCATTTCTTACACTCTACTTTTGGGCTAGGGTTTCTTTATCACTCCTGTCTAGGCAAGCGAGTTGATTGATTTCTTTGGGCCCCAGTACTTGGGTGGGAGTGCTGTACTCCCACCCAAGTTGGTTCCAGCCCTCCTGGAGCTTTCATTGTGGTGGGAGAGACAGAGTCCTGCCGTGCTAATTAGATAAACTACGACTTTGATAAGGGAAAAAAAAACCACGTGAGTTTCTCCATCTGGAAATGAGCATGTTAGAGTAGTGTCTGTCAATCATTGCAGTTCTGCTTTTGTATGTTTACATATTATGTTTCAAAATTTATATGAAGAAAAGATTTTGAGGCCAAAAATATTTTTTAAACCATTGGACTTGGTAATATCTTTCTAGACACTTCCCACACTGGCATTTTATGATTGAAAAGGGGTCAATTTCCAGAGGGAGTATAAACAGACCACAATAACCAAATAAAGTAATGCTTAAGTGAAAAAATATGTAAGGTGAGTTCAATTCGATTTGAAAATGGTACTTTTGCCTTAAAAATCATAAATTGTCTAGTATTTGCTATATTGTTTATAAATTAGCCTTCCTACCATCTCCAGATGAATGTGATTTACTACTCTCTAGTGTATATTTCAATTTAAACCTTTAATCTGACCTTTTTTGTAATTTAATATATTGAAATTTAAAAACTCTTATTCCCTACCCCACCTCCCCTTAGTATTAAACATGATGAAGAAACATCTGGATTAGTACAAGAGGTACCCTAAGTTATTTGTTCATAGTAAGTAAGGCTTTCTTTAAATAGCTAGGAAAGTGGAAATATCTGAGGCTTTAAATGTAAGGCAAATCTGGCTTTTAATCAGTCACTTATCTCTAAGACCCAGAGCCAGTCAGTAACTGTTTATAAGCCTCCTTTGTACAAATGGCATTAATTTTGCCTGCCTATTTTGCTAGGTTGTAAAAGTTAAAACTCATGTGAAAGCCCCAAGTAGAGTATCTGTCATATAAATATCATTTAAGAAATGTTGTTTTCCATAGTTTTTCCCTTCCTTCCCTTGTGTATTTCAGATGTTTTCATCTCCATGTCATTTTTCTTCATATTTTCAGGAATATATCTAATGGACCTAGCAACATAGAATACAATATGGTTTTTAGTGTGTTTGTTTTAATGTTCTTTCTGTACACTGCCAGCTTTTGAAAATGGAGTAAAATTATGTAGCAAGATGCCTGGCAGAGTTGGTGATCTGATCATCAGTAATTGAATTTTTAATTGTATGATGCTGACATTAAGTAATAGTTTTAACATCTGAAATCTGCATGGAGTCTGTATAGGGAGATTTCTGGTTATTCTACATTTATAGGGGAACCCTTTGAAAAAACCAGTTTTTGTTTTTGTTTTTTTAAACCCACCCAACATCTCCAAAAGGAATAATGTACTGTCTTTTCAGTTTTATAGATGTAAATGGTAGAATACAGAAGTTGCCAGTGTGAATCTAAAACACAGTCTCAGTGAGCTGGGATTAAAACTGAGGTTTTCTGGCTCTTTTTTAGCCACTCTGTTCTTTTTTTTTTTATTTTATTTTATTTTATTGATTATGCTATTACAGTTGTCCCATTTTCCCCCCTTCATTACCCTCCACCCTGCACACCCCCTCCCACCCACATTCCCCCCTTTAGTTCATGCCCATGTGTCATAAGTTCTTTAGCTTCTACATTTCCCACACTATTCTTGCCCTCCCCCTATTTTCTACTTACCATCTATGCTACTTGTTCTATATACCTTGTCTCCCTCTCTCCTCTTCCCACTCCCCTATTGCTAACCCTCCATGTGATCTCCATTTCTGTGTTTCTGCTCCTGTTGTAGTGGTTTGCTTAGTTGGCTTTTGTTTTAGGTCTGGTTGTTAATACCTGTGAGTTTGCTGTCTTTTTACTGTTCATATTTTTTATCTTCTTTTTCTTAGATAAGTCCCTTTAAC
>PVKU01009675.1:0-27465 GCA_004027475.1 Anoura caudifer
CAGGGAGATAAGCTTTGTCTCCCTAGTGGCTTATGGTCCAAAGGTCGCTCACTCAGCCTTAGCCATGGTGGGGGCGGGGGGTGGAGGCACAGGGTTACAGCTTCTGAAACTAGGCAGGGCAGTTCTCAACAATGAACATCCCACT
The DNA here is from genome assembly GCA_004027475.1 of Anoura caudifer. Lineage (NCBI taxonomy): Eukaryota > Metazoa > Chordata > Mammalia > Chiroptera > Phyllostomidae > Anoura > Anoura caudifer. Next base: position 146 of record PVKU01009675.1, read on the forward strand.
CACTGGCAAAAGCAGAGGAAAAAGACGTATGTTACTGGGACGCGATGCTTGATGATGCTGTTGAGTACCATTTCCTCCCAAAAGTACACACCCCTAAATTTCTTATTGGGCAGGTTAATAACCTCCTACTGTTTAAACCATTTTTGTCCGATCTTCTTTTATTCAGATGTTCTCCACGCCATTATCCTGTTATATTTCTTTAGTAGAACTTACTACTATCAAAAAGCATCTTATTTATTGATTTTCTTCCTCATCTGCCTATCCCCCACACTCCCTCTGCTAGAACAGAAACTCCTGAGAACAGGTCTCTTATCTCCACTATTCACTGCTCTATCCCCAGTCCTAGAATATGTCTGGCCAAAGTGTTGGGGAATCTCAATATAAATCAGAGGCTTACAGTTCAGTGGAGAAACAGGCAAACAAAGTTATACAACCTAACAAATGTCATCCTAGAAGTAAAAACTACAGAAGATGAGGTCTGCTTAGGAGCTGCATGAAGCTCTCGCAGCAGGTCTGCTTTCAGACTCACTCCCACCCCACCCACCAACCCCACAACTATCATTGTCAAGCTTGTTTTAAAAAGAGACCACTGGGTTTTTTTCTTATTTATATTACTTTACTCATTTAATCTTATGTCCTCTCTTGTAAAATCTGTCTTCAGTGTAGCTAATTTTAGCTGACAGTCTGCTGAGTTCTCTGGGCTGAGACGTAGAACAGGGCTGTGTTTGAATTTACCTATAGCCTTTATGTCAGATCACAACAAATGTGTTATTTGTTCCTAACTTTCAAGGGCATTGCATTGAATTCAAAATGTTTTGAAGGAAACATTCAATCCAAGGAGCTGTATTTTCAGTAATAGAAATAAGGGTGGAGATCACTTGTTTTTAAAAGAGCTTTAAAGCAGGAAATCCTGTTTTAAAGGAATATTTGTATTTTTTGTTTGCAGTTATACAAAAATAAATAAGCAAGGGCAATTGTTTGGGGAAGTAACCAAATATGGATATTTTGGGAGAAGCTGTGGCTTTTGCTCTTGGTCGGTGAGGTCTATCGCACATGTTTGAGAGAATGCTGTTTCTAAAGACTTGGTCACTTCTTGGTGGCCTGGGTGACTTGGGAGCTGCCTCCTGTGGAGTTAAGTGTGTTCTTCTGGGGGACGGTTTCTTCTAGGAAGGATGTTCAGGCCCAATCATCACCACATGCTAAAGGAACAGAGCTGGACTTGACTTTCTGGATCCAGGACTAGCCTGTTAGTGTCTTTCAGGATAGAATCTCTAGAACTGAAATCAGATTAGAGCATTGTGTTTCCATGTGAATGTCCCATGAGCCTGAACTATTGAAAATATCCTGAAAATGGACCACAATGTATTATGATACTATTTTCCTAAACAACCACATAAATAGAAATGTATTAATGTTGGACCCTTGTGTTCTGATGGGATTGTCCATGAATGTGGGGAGAGTTGGGAGAAGGGACTCTGCCCTGTGGGAAGCAGAAAGGTCCACTGTCAGTAATCCTAGGAAAAGGGAAATCTTGGGGTATGAAAGAATGAGGAGGGAAACCTCTCTCTCCTTTACTGTAGGGGGACCCCCAACTTTTTCTTCATTGATCCAGATAATAGGTAGTTCAGGCTCTGCTAAATGTCAGCTGAGCTCAAAAGAGTCAGGAGCTTTGGCTAGAAATAAATGACAAAGATTTATTCAATGGTCTTTGGGTTTGCAAACCAGAAACATGACTAGGAAATAGCTAGAGTGTTCTGAAAGGGAAAGAATAGCCAAGGGTTCTTACAGCAAAAAGTATATTCTTGAGGAAAATCGGTTTACATTCTCACTCCCCAGATTGGTTCAAGATGATAGTTGTCATATGTATGGTGCTAATCATAAGATGTCCAGTGGAAAATTGGAATATTTGCTTCTTGAGGTCATTCATGGTTACCTGGCAGTTTGATGTACATCCAGTCAGTAACACACAACACAGTGATATGCACCCAGGTTGACACAGAAGTGTAAAATTCAAAAGTTTAAGTTCCCAGAGTCACTTAAAACAAAAGTAATTATTTCCCTATGCCTCCACCCACTTGAAGAAGTTAAGAATTTAGCAGCTCGACTGTAGTAACTCCATTTTATTTCTTCACTCTATTCCTTACAGACCATGCATACAGTTGCTGTCACAAGTACTCAACTCTGGCATTATAGCACAGAAACAGCCACAGACAATACGTAAGTGCATGGTCATGTCTATGTCACAGTAAAATCTTACAAAGCAGGCAGCAGGCTGGATTTGACTCATGGGCCATAGTTTGTCAACCTGTGTTTTAGACCATTGTGGATGATGGTGCCTGGGAACCAGAGGACATAGGCACGCCATGGGGGAATACGTTTCCCTCCTCACCCTTTCTCATCTGCATAACTTGGCCAAGATCTATGCCAACAGGATACCTTCCAGGACCCTCTAAGGATGTGGGCTCTGAAGACACCATTTCTAATAGCTGCTGTAAAATATTGTCTGTTATCTCTCTTGTTAACTCCTAAACTTCTCTTCAGGTAGAAGTCATTGCTTCACTTAGGTGTGTCAAGGGGAGTAAGACAAGGGCCTAACTCATCCTTGGGACCCAGGAGCAAAGGGAGCAGCTGTTCTCTGACCCCAGAGATAGTGGTAGTTCCAGTGGACTCCAGGAGAGGATGGGATCCCTAGAGAAGGCAAGAGTTGAAGAGAAGGAGAAGTCTGTTTGGGGGAGAAAAGGAGGTAGCAGGCCCCCAAGGACATGAATACCAAATAACTTCAGAAATTTCTCTGAAGGGATGTATGGGATTAAGTCATCACAATCACAGTGCTTAAGGGAAATACATTTTCTTTTATAATCACAGGTAGTGAAGACTGGACACAGAGTAGGTGGTCAACCAATTACTCCTAGGTTGACTGACAGCTACAGCCCTGTCCTAGATGAACCATCAGGGCCCCAGCCATTAGCCTCTACTCAGCAAGACTTAGAACCAAGGACTGAAGTCAACTGGATTAGTCAGATGAATTTGCCTTAGTTGTGACCACAAAGTGTCATGCAGAGCTGTTCAGCTTCTGTCCCACCAGGAAGAAAATTCCTTCATTGTCGGCTGTGGTGGGAGAATAACCTTGAGAGATCACCTCAAACTGCTTGATGGTATAGCCAGCCTCTCTCACAGAAGCCTCTACTGCCTCCCGGCCCAGGCAGAGGCTGGAGAACCTCTGCTCACCAATCATATAGTAGCTGCTCTTCAGGGCATCCACGATCACCAGGTAGCCCCCTGGCTTCAGCAGGCTGCTGAGGTTCCTGAGGGCTGTGCAGTAGGCAGGGAGGTCTGGGCAGGCAGCATCTAGGCACAGAGTGCTGAGCAGGCAGTCAGCTGGGGGCAGGGAGATGGCACCCAGAGGCTGGCTCTGGGTCACGTCACACTTCAGGACCTGCTTGATTGCCCGCCTCAACTTCTCCTCCTTCTCTTGCCCTTCCACTCTGAAACACAAAAACCAACATACATTGTGTGATCTGACTCATGGAGACCAAAAATCTCCGCTCGGAGCTGAAAATCAGAGGGTTGTCCCAAGTGTTACCTCTTTAGGGCCATCCCAGTTGTAAAAGCAGAGAAAGAAGAAATGAGAAACCATTTTTGTATCTGAATGTGATCACATTATCCTGTGCTGGGTTAAATCTTTTATATGGAAATGATAATAAAAACACCCACCTATCTGGTTAGAGCACCATCCCTACATGCCAAGGTTGAAGGTTCAATTCCTTCAGGGCACATACAAGAATCAACAAATGGACTTCCAGTCAAGATGGAGGCATAGGTAAACATTCTTCACCTCCTTGCACAACCATAAGAAGGATCACAACTAATTTCAAAATGAAAAACACCCAGAACTGCCAGAAAATTGAACTGTACAGAAGTCTGACAACCAAGGATTTAAAGAAGCTAAATTCATCTAGACAGGTAGGAGGGGCTGAGCCCTCAGGATGCAGTGTGGTGAGGTGAGGTGGCGACAGCAGCCAGTGGAATGGGTGGTCCCACATTCATGTGTGGTGGATAAAAATCAAGGGGACACCTTGTGAGCAAGTGATCCTAGCCCTAGGCCAGAACACGCAAACCAGGGGTCTGGTGCTGGAGAAATACAGCTTCATAACTTCTGGCTGTGAAAACCAGCAGGGGTTGGGATAGCAGAAGAAACTGCCAGTCTCTCAGGAGAACCCAAAATGTATGCAAACCCACCCACTCAGAACCACAACCAGGACAGGAGCTGGAGGGTGCCAGTCACATATGGGAAGTGAGTGAAGTGACTGGAAATGGGGCAAGTGCCAGGCAAGTCCTCAGAAGTCAGCCAGCAGTGGCATTGTCCCCTCTCCTACCCTTCCCCACACATGGAGCCACAAAATGGTAAAGCAGGCTGTCCACTCTGGTGAATACCCAAGGTTCCACTCCATACAACTTAACAGGTGAGCTAAGACATGGAGTCAAAGTGGCTCTACTGAGTACACAGACACAGGCGGGCTGCCACATTGAGGAGACAAAGAAATATGGCCCAAACGAAGGAACAGAACAGAATCCCAGAAAAAGAACTAAGCAATGTGGAGATAGCCAACCTACCAGACACAGAGTTCAAAACACTGGTGATCAGAATACTCAGAGATCTCATTGAATATGGCAAAAGCATAAGGTAAGAAATAAAGGCTTCAGTAAGTGAAATAAAGAAAAATCCACAGGAAACCAACAGTGAAGGGAAGGAAGCCAGGATTCAAATCAATGGTTTGGAACATAAGGAAGAAATAAACATTCAACCAGAACAAAATGAAGAAACAATAATTCAAAAAAAATGAAGCAAGTTTAAGAAGACTCTGGGACATCTCCTAAAGGGCCAACATTGAATCATAGGGATGCCGGAAGGAAAAGAGGAAGAGCAAGAAACTGAAAACTTATTTGAAAAAATAATGAAAGAAAACTTCCCTAATGTGGCAAAGGAAATAGACATATAAGTCCAGGAAGCACAGAGAGTCCCAAACAAGTTGAACCCAAAGAGGACCACACCAACATACATCATAATTAAAATGCCAAAGGTTAAAGATAAAGAGAGAATCTTAAAAGCAGCCAGAGAAAGGAAGAGAGTCACCTACAAAGTAGTTCCTGTAAGACTATCAGCTGATTTCTCAAAGGAAACTTTGCAGGCAAGAAGGGACTGGCAACAAGTGTTCAAAGGGGTGAAAAGCAAGGACCTACCACCAAGATTACTCTGTCCAGCAAAGCTATCATTTAGAATGGAAGGGCAAATAAAGTGCTTCCCAGACAAGGTAAAGCTAAAGGAGTTCATCATCACCAAGCCCTTATTGTGTTAAGTGGTCTTATCTTAAAAAAAGAAGATCAAAACTATGAATATTAAAATGAAAACACACTCACAACTATCAACAACTAAATCTAAAAAACAAAAAAAATTAAGCAAACAACTACAAGAGGAACAGAATCATACATATGGAGATCGTTTGGAGGGATATAGGCTTCAAGGGGGAAGGGGGAGAATGGGGAAAAAGGTATAGGAATTTAGAAGCATAATTGGGTAGGTACAAAATAGACAGGGGGAGGTTAAGAACAGTATAGGAAATGGAGAAGCCAAAGGACTTATATATACAACCCATGGACATGTACTAAGCTGTGGGTGGGGGAATATTGCTGGGGGAAGGGGGTACCAGGTGGCAGGGGGCAAAAGGAGAAAATTGGACAACTATAATAGCATAATCAATAAAATATCCTTAAAAAAGAACAAATGAATGCATAAATATGTGGAACAACAAATAGATGTTCTTTCTCTCCACCTCTCTCTCTAAAATCAATAAAAAACTAATATTAAGAATACCTGGCAGGAAAGTGGGGTCAGGGGAGTTGGAAGAGGGTATAAGGGGGATAAATAGTAATGAAAAAATACAATAAAAAATAACTAGCTGCCTGCTTTTACACTGGACTGCTCCTATGAAATTATTCTTCCACTGCTTAAAATAGTACCTGGCTCATTTATTATTATTATTATTATTATTATTATTAAATTATCATTTATTTATTATTTTTATTTATTATTACATTATTTTCCTTGTCCCCTCTACCAAATTGCAAGGTCGTGGCCATTTGACCCATACCTATCAGGTAATAGATTTAAAATGCTGAAATGGTATTTTTGTTGCAGCTGCTGGTTAATGAGGGGAGTGGGGTCATCATTGACATTTTTAGAAACTGTTGATCACTATAGCACAGTTCTGGCCAGGGCCTCTCTAGAAAGAATAAAACTAGTTACCATTCTCAGGCGCTAAGCCATATTGCATTAGAGAGTATGTTTTCTGAAGGAGATCATTTTCTTGGTACCCTTACAAGGAATCCTGTCCTCTTCACCAAATCAATGGGTGTCTTGAGAGGAAATCAGTTAATAAAAGGAGCAGAGAAGGCAAAGGTAGGAGATAGAATAGAGTGCCTTGGATCCTTTTGGAATTCATTAGGGGAGGAATGAAGGAACAGACTGACAAATTAAACACACACATAGAATGCACAAGAGAAACTGGAGAAACAGACAAAGGAGAAAGCAGCAGCATCAAACCAGAGAGGTAAGAGAAAGGGGAGAAATGTGTGTACAAAGTGCCCACAAAGCCTCTGAGTCCAAACAATAGAGTAATGATTGGTATTGAGCTTTTCGAGGAAGTTAATTAACAAAGCACCAGGGTACAAACCGAGGCTTACATTCAGAGAACACAGTCCCTTGGCTCCAGGAGAAGAAAGTCACTTGGGCAACAAGGCCTGATGGAGAGAGCAGAGGATGGCCCAACATCGGAGCAAGGGAGAGACTTAACTGGTACCATTTCTGGTCATGATGAAAATCAATGGTTTAAATTGACTTTAAACTCATGAGAGTTTAAAGAGACTCATCTCTAGGTGGAATGATTTGAGGAAATAGAAATTAGTTGTGGATATCCTATTTAAATATTTAGTTAAAATCTTAAGCCTATAGCATATAATCAGTTTCTATAACATCCTTTACATTTATTGTAATTTTCCATTTAAGAAACTTGTCAATAAACATATGAAAAGATGCCCAACATCCTTGGCCATCAGAGAAATTTAAATCAAGCTATAAGATACCACTTCACATGCACTAGAATGTCTACAGTAAAAAAGATAAATAAATAATAACAAGTGTTAACAAGGAAGGGGAGAAACTAGAACCCACACACACTGCTGGTGAGAATGGAAATGGTCCAGCTACTTTGGAAAACAGCCTGGAAGTTCCTTAAAATGTTAAATGTTGAGTGAGCACATGATCCAGGAATTCCACTCATAAGTTTTTCCCAAGAGAAATGAAGACATATGGTCACACAAAAACTCATACATAAGTATGTATAGCAGCACTATTCACAATAGTCAAAAGATAGGAAAAAAACCAAATGTCCATCAACTTATAAATAGAGAAATAAAATGTGGTATATCTATACAATGGACTATTATTCAGTAACAAAAAAGAATAAACAATTGATGCATGCTACAATATGGAAGAGCCTTAAAGACATGACACTAAGTGAAAGAATCCAGACACAAAAGGTCATGTATTGTATGACTTCATTTACAGGAAATGTCCAGAAAAGGCAAAGCTATAGAGACTTTCCAGAAAGCAGACCACGGGTGGCCAGGTGCTGGGAGGATGGGGAAAATGGCAGTGACTGCTAATGGGCACAGGGTTTGCTTGGAGAGTTTTGACAATGTTCTCAGATTGTGTTGAGAAATGAACAACTCTGTGAAAATACTAATAACTATTGAATTGCATGCTTTAAATGGGAGAATTTCATGTTATGTGAATTTTATCTCAGCAAAGCTATTACATATGGGGGGGTGGAGAGAGAGAAAGCTTAGCAAGGTATTGGTTTCAGAGACTCCCTACCAACCAATTAACTAGTGTACACAGGGAATAATCATTTTGATTGGCTCTACCTACTCTCCTATCAAGGATAAAAATGATAGTGGGGTGACCAAGCCGTTCTGCTTGTGTGGGCTTTCTGGTTTTCTCACTGAAAATCCCTGATCCTAGGAACCCCCTCAGTCCTGGGCAAAGTGGGAAAGTTGGTCATTCTGAAAGTAGGGAAATCAGATACAAAGCTGCCACCCAGCCTAATAGAACATGGATAATGTATTTGACAGAACCTATTAAAAATAAAAAGATAATAATTCAACATTATGGAAGTCTATGTGAAACACAAATTTGAATAGGTAAATTAATCTAGCACAGAAAAATTTCAAATAACCTATTGTTGCATATGGATAACTCAAATGTACACAAAAAGCTAAAGAAGTGACCGCATAGTGTTTTCTAATGTGTTTAAAGATGATCTTTTATATTGGGAACATTTTGGGGATGTGTATATAAGTGATTAAGTCAGAAGCAAGTTGGACCTCTGTGGCCTATTGTGTAGCAAGCTATTTGAAAGACACAAGTTACCTCTGAACTAGTACTTGCCAGTCAGAGGATGATGACAATTGTTCCCCAACTGTGAGACACACTGTGAAGTCTGGAAAGCTCACAGAGAATGTGCCAATTTGAGAGGGAAATTTGTTAGAAACACCCACTGTTGTGGATGTTTGCTTGTCCTTGGATGGATAGCAAACATTGGTGAACTCCTTAGCTGAGGCAGCTGTGTAAAGATTACACCTCAGGGCTCCTCGGGGCCTGCAAGCTCCCCCGCAGGGAAATGGACTCGCTTGGAGACATAGGCAATTACCACTCAGCCTCACATTTAGCTCAAGGGGTAGGTAATAAACACACCAGAAAAGTGTGATGCAGTTTTTCAGAAAGCTAACAGCAGTGTGGCCATTTCTCTGTTCTAAAGATGTACTCTCTCAGATGAATCAATATGCGGAAAAGGCAGCTATTTCCGCTGCAAACATACTATCTCTAAAGCCCAGGGGAGCAGAGGAAAGTGGGGAGGAATGAACAGACAAGGAGTAGCACTCCCAGGAAGAATACTTCGGAGAATGGCTTTCCATAACCCAGTAATTATCCTGAGATTTAGAAGAAGGTCCTCCTGTCTTGTCTCTGCAAGGCAGGTGGTGGATCAGAATCTCTGGGACAAGCTTTTTTCCTTTACACTCACCTCCACCAAGCCCCACCCCAGACATTCCAGCTGGGCCTCCTGAGGAAGAGCCAGCAACATATATAAAGGGGAAAAAAGCTAAATAAACTTGTGATGGGGGACTCAAGAGTTGGAAAACTTGAGTAAGCCTAGCAGGTAACGCATGTGAAAAGCTATTGTTTCAGGAACTGCAGGTAAGGCCCACCCTGACCCCAGGAGACCATAAGCAGTTCTACCTTTGTGTCTCCGGAGGACTGCAAGCATATCAAGGTGGGGTTTGAGCCATTGTGTTCCAGGGAGAGACAGATGACCACCTGGGACACAGCTAACCGACCAGGGTGAGAACGCTGCAGGGTTGGGTTTTTTTTAATCAATTTTTCCCTGAATTTCAAACCCTTCTCCTCACTTTGTTCTCTGTCATAAAAAGTCTGGCTTGAAAGGAAATGTAAGAAGGTCTGATAGGGTATAACCCCTCCTTCCTATCAGATCGCAGGCCATCTGGACAAAGTGCCCATAAGGACTCAACCCCTGTCTCTGCTTATTGGGTCTGGTAGGTGACAGGCAGCATGAATGCCAGCTTTTCCAGTTTCACTTGGATGTCAGTGTAAAGATTGTAAGAGCAAGGAATAATGACTGGTAAACCTTTGGTGTGAGCTCAGCCTAGTCAGGTGACAGCCAGCCTAGGAGGGAGCATCTGGAATGCAAAACACATGCACTCATTTATTTTACAAGCATCTTTGAACCCCTGTTATGTGCCAGGAAGAGTGCTGGGCAATGGGGCAGGTGGAACCAATGGGAAACAAGTCCTATCTTCATTAAGATTGCAGTCTGGTGGAAGAGAACAAATTAATCCAATGATCCTCCACAAAAATGAAACATTAAAGCTGTGACAAATGCTAAGAAGGGGAGGGACATGGCACTAATGAGGAATGTTGAGAGCTTGAGTATCAGGCAAAGCTTCTCCACAAAGGGGTCAGGTAAGCAGAGATAGGATAAATAAGTAGGAGTTAACTAGGCCAAGAGAGTAGGAGGGGAGGAGAATATCCCAGTAAGAGGAGATAGCAAGTGCAAAGGCATTCACTCGCAAAGCCTACAATGTAGGCCCCACATGCAAAGGCCATGTGGTGGACAAAACACGGAGAGGACAATGCCAGCGAGGCTGGATCTGGGAAGGCAAAGCAGAGCATGGGGAAAGTGCGGCAAACAGAGTCAACTGGTACCGGTAGAGGCAAGGCTTTGTGGACTGTGTTAGGAATTTTGCTTTTTATCCTGAAAGCCATGGGAAGTCATTACGGGATGCTGAAGAAGGGAGCAATGTGAACAGATTTACATTTTGAGTTAATTATGTTGGGATGAGAGTGGAGGTGGAAAGCCATTTGGAGTGGGAGAGGATAATAGCTTAGACCAGGGCAATGGAAAATATTGAAAGAAAGATACTGGTTTGAGAGAAACTCAGAAAGTAAAATAAAACTTGGTGCTAGTCTTGGAACATGACTAAGAGGGAGAGGACGAGATTGGCCTCCAGACTTCTGGTTTGTCCAATTATACGATGGTATCACTCAAGGAGATAAGAAAGCCAGAAATGGAGCAGATTTGGGGAAGATCATAGCTGGATTTGGAGCACATTGAGATTGAGATGTTTTGAGTCAGATGAATAGAATGTTTACAACTTGACAGAAATGACCAGTTGAAGGTTTTTCAACCTGCCCTGTTATTTTTCCCCAAGAGATAATGCATGAGAGTAGTTATTTAAGAGAAAGGCATTCTTATAAAAGGCAGAAAATTTTCCTAGGTATCCCTCAAGCAATTGTGATGGCCATCAAGATCCTGATTTTGAAAAAGAAAATCAATCTTTTACAAGACATGAAAACACAGACACTTTGGAATCGAGTCATTTTGCTAGTTCATGGAAGAAATTGGGCACAACTGTGGCTGTCTGGGGAAATAGCAAATATCTTTCTAAACAGATTAAACATTTTTGTATAGAGAACATTTACTTCAGAGAAATGCCACCTCAACAGGTGCTTGAGCTTTCTCATCTCAAGCACAGTGCAGTAGGTGGGAGAGCTGCCCTCTGCACAGGCAACCAGGAGGGGCTCTAGCCTCCCCAGGCCCCTCTGTCTGCCTTGAGGGCTGAGAAGAACTTGCGAGCAGACCTGCAACTCATTCCCACCCACCAGCGGGCCCTGACATACTTACTGGGAAGCTCTGTTCTAGACACCAGTGCTTCTTAAACTGTAAAATGCATGTAGTTTCCTGCAGAAGTTGTTAAAATGCAGATTCTGATTTTGTATGTAGGGACTGGGGACCAAGAGTCTACATTTCTAACAAGCTCCCAGGTGATGTGGAAGCTGATAGGCTGGAGACCACAAGGCAATGTGTTCCAGGCTCTAGGAGCCAGAGGTTAATTAATGCTGTTTCTAGGATTTCTTAAGGTAAAACCTCATTTTTTTTTGTTTGTGTTAGTATCTGACATTCTGACTTGATAAATGAATACTGTGAGAAAAGAACTTGGTACCAATGTCTTACAACTTTTAAGATAGTTGTAAAAATGAGTGGTATCTAAATGTATGAGTCACACTCCAAAGGCAGAGGAACAAGAGACAGCTCAAATTGTCTTTGGCAGCAGTCAGCACAAGAAATAGCTTCAGATAAAAAGGAAATAATCTCAGGGGAAATAGGTTGTGGGTTGATAGAGGTACCTGAAGATTCAAGAAAAACATAAGTTGAATGGGATCACTATCATTCTCAAAATAGTTGAAGCCATGGGATCTAGTACGAGGATAAGGGAGAAAATGCAGAATTTTCCTGCCAAAAATACAGTTCTTTTGTCTACCAGAGCAATTGGGAAGGGATAGTGTCTTAGAGCCAATTGTTACATGCTGATGATTCTGGCATGAGATAAGTAATGTTTTCAGTATCCTGCCAGATTTTTAATGGTTCATTTCTGAATGAGATGGAAAGGCTTGTGGTGGCTAGGGAAATTAAGAAAGTTATAAAAGCCTTCTTGATACATGAGGTGGACTTCAGAAGGGTGCTTTGTCTGACAGTGACTGAGAACTCTTTTACAAACTTTCTCTGAAATTCTATAAGTTTAGGGAAATACCTTATTTATTAAGTAATTTTATTTATAACACAAATCTTCATAGCTACAGTTATTTTTCTAGTTAATACTAACTTCATTCTGTGGAATCACATAGTTAATAGAAAAGTTTTAAATTTCTTTTATTTTGAAGAATATATCTTTAGTTCAAAGGCTATAGCCAGCATAAGACTCTAAGTAAGGGGTTTACAAGTTAAAAAGGGATATGAAAACAAAAGACATATTGAAAACAAAAGTGTAGGAAATGGTATACCATGTATATTAGTTATCTGTTGCTATACCATAAATTACCACCAAAAATAGCAATTTAAAATGACAAATGTTTATCCAACAGTGTCTGTGCCTTAGCTATCTGGGCACAGCCTAGCAGAGGGCCTCTAGCACAATTTCTCATCTGAATGCCCAACTGGGAGGGCATTTGCTTCCAAGCTCACTCCTCAGGACATATGAGTCAGAGTAAGAGAAAGCACCCAATAGGGAAGCTGTGGTCTTTTTGTAACCTAATATCAGAATCGATGCCCCATCATTGTGCTGCATTGTCTTTGTTAGAATCAATCTCTAAATCCAACAGACACTCAGGTGGAGGGAATTAAACAAGAGTTGGAATACTTGAGGTGAGGATTATTGGGGGCCATCTTGGAGGCTACCTACTAGTCCAAATACCAAGCATAAGATGGCTGGTGTGGCCATATTAATATCTAAGTAGACTTCAAGACAAAGTGTATTACTAGAGGAAAAGGGAGATATTTCATAATAATAAAATGGCGAATTCCTCCAGAAGATATAGCAATCCTTAAAATGTATGCAGTTATTACAAAGCTTTAAAATACACAAGCAAATGTTGACTCAATGATGGGGAGCAAGAGATAAATCCACAATTATAGTTTGAAATTTTAATACCTGTCAGTAATTGATTAAAAAACATGCAGAAAATTTGAACAATACTACCATTCTACCCAGCTTAAAAGATATTTATAAAAACTAAGCTCACAAATGGACAATATACATTCTTTTCAATTAGAAAGCGTATAGGTTGTTCACCAAAGTAGACTGTATGCTTTATACTGAAGAAAAATTTATAGCTTTAAATGCCTACATTATAAGGAAAAAAAGTATGAAATCAATTATTTAAGCTTCCATTTAAGAAGCTAGTGAAAAAGAGCACATTAAAACTAAAGTAAGTGAAAGAAAGAAAATAAGAACAGGAATCAATATCATATAAAAAAGACAATCAAGAAAATCAACAAAGCCAATGTTGGTCCTTTGAAAAGATTAATAACATTTATCAATCTACAGCAAGGTTAACCAAGATTAAAAAAAATGAATTACCAATTTCAAGAATGAAAGAGGGAAGATTACCACAGGTTCTGCAGACATTAAAAGGGCGATAAAGAATACAGTTGAAACAAGCAAACAAAAAAAACACTTTGTGCCAGTAAAGTTGACAACCAGGATGAAAAGAACAAATTTCTTGAAAAATAGTACTTGACAAAACATACAAAAGAAGAAATGGAAACTCCAAATAGCCATTAAAAGAGTAGTATTTTTAGTAAAAACCCCTCACATTCATGAAAAAAACCTCCAAGTACAGATATCTTCACTGGTGAATTCTATATATCATTTAAGGAAGAAATAATACTACTAATAGAAATTCTTCCCTGCAACTGGGGGCAGCTCTGGGACCAGAGGTGACCCTGCAACCACAGGAGGCCGAGCAATGGGGGGTGGCCGAGTGACCTCTGTGACCGGAGGAGACCCTGCAACCGGGAGTGGCTCTGTGACCAGAGGAGGCCCTGTGATCGGGGGTTGGCCAAGCAACCAGAGGAGGGGGCTTTGTGGAAGACCCAGAGCTCACACCCGTGATCCTAGGTGAGACAGAAAACAAAACAAACAAAAAACCCCCACTTGGAACTGTGAAAAAACCAGAGTTGGACCCAAAAAGGGAGCATCCCAACAGCTAAAACAGTGGAAGCTGTGAACACCAGGATACCCGAAGGAGACTGCACCACTAAATCTCACAAGTATTCTACCACAGAAGTTCACACCATAAATCCAGGGAGCCAGAACAGATCAATTTAAGAAGCTGAGGCTGACAAGAAGAGTCTCACAAACAATGGGAAGACAAAGAAACGATCCCCAAATGAAAGGAAAGGAGAAAGCCCCAGAAAGAATGCTAAATGAAATGGAAGCAACTCAATTATCAGATTTTGAGTTCAAAGCAATGGTTGTCAGGAAGCTACATGAGCTCACAATGAGCTACCAGAAACTACAGGGAAGCTACAATGAACTCACTGCAAACTATATCAGCATGAAAAAGGAAATAGAAACTATCAACGAGGGCCAAGAGGAAATGAAGAATACAATTTCTGAACTGAAGGACACAGTAGAAGGAATCAAAAGCAGAATCGATGAAGCAGAAGATCAGATCAGCAACTTGGAGGACAAAGTAGGAAAAAACACCCAGAAAGAGCAAGAAAAGGAAAAGAGGCTGAGAAAGAATGAAGAGGGAAATAAGAGAAATGCAACACAATATGAAACGTAATAATATCCATATAATAGGGATTCTAGAAGGAGAAGAAGAAGAGCAAGGGATAGAAAACCTATTTGAAAAAGTAATGATAGAAAACTTCCCTAATTTGATGAGAAATCAAATCCAGGAAACACAGAGAGTCCCAATCAAGAGGAACCCAAAGAGTCCCACTTCAAGACACATCATAATTAAAATGGCAAAATTCCAAGACAAAGAGAGAATCTTAAAGGCAGAAAGGGGGAAAAAGGAAGTAACATACAAGGGAGCCCCGATAAGGTTAGCAGCTGACTTCTCAATGGAAACACTCCAAGCCAGAAGAGAATGGCAAGAAATATTCCAATTAATGAGAACCAAAGGCCTGCAACTAAGATTACTTTACCCAGCAAGCCTTTCAATCAAGACAGAAGGCCAAATAAGGAGCTTCCCACACAAAAGAACTCTAAAAGAATACACCTCTACCAAACCAGTTCTACAAGAGATACTAAAGGGACTGCTTTAAGGAAAGGAAGGAAGAGAGAGAGAGAGAGAGAGAGCGAGAGAGAGAGAGAGAGAGGAACACAGGTACGAAAATGGCAATGAATCAGTACCTATCAATAATAACCTTAAATGTAAATGGATTAAATGCTCCAATCAAAAGACATAGAATGGCTGAATGGATAAGAAAGCATGACCCACACATATGCTGCCTACAAGAGACCCACCTCAGGACAAAAGACCTACACAGACTCAAAGTGAAGGGCTGGAAACAAATTTTCCAAGCAAATGGACAGGGGAAAAAAGCTGGGGTACCAATACTTGTATCAGACAAAATAGAGTTCAAAGAAGGGCCATAAAGAGAGACCCAGAAGGTCACTTCATAATACTCAAGGGAAGAATCTACCAAGAAGACATAAACATTGTAAATATATATGCACCCAACATAGGAGCACCTAAATACATAAAGAAAATCTTAGAGGACTTCAAGAAAGATATTGACAGCAACACAATTATAGTAGGGGATTTTAACACCCCACTGTCAAAAATGGACAGATCTTCAAAACAAAATATCAACAAAGATATTGTGGCATTGAACAACACTCTAGATGAAATGGACTTAACTGATCTATATAGAGCCCTTCATCCCAAAGAAACTAAATACACATTCTTTTCAAATGCACATGGAACATTTTCAAAGATAGACCACATGATAGGACACAAAACAAGCTTCAACAAATTCAAGAAAATGGAAATCATACCAAGCATTTTCTCCGACCTGAAACTAGAAACCAACCCCAAGGGGAAAAACCCAAAACACTCAAAATCATGGAGATTGAATAACAGTCTATTAAACAATGAATGGGTCAAGAATGAAATTAGGGAAGAAATCAAAAAGTTTCTGGAAACAAATGGAAATGAACTCACAACAACCCAAAACTTATGGGACATAGCAAAAGCAGTCCTCAGAGGGAAGTTCATAGCAATACAGGCCAACCTAAAAAACATAGAAACATTTCAAACAAACAACCTAACTCTATGCCTACAAGAACTTGAGGAACAACAACAAAGACAGCCCAGAGCAAGTAGAAGGAGGGGAATAACCAAGATCAGAGCAGAATTAAATGACATAGAGACTAAAAGCACAGTTCTAAGGATCAATGAATCCAGGAGCTGGCTCTTTGAAAAGATAAACAAAATCAACAAGCCTTTAAGCAGGCTCATCAAGAAAAAAAGAGAGAAGACCCAAATAAACACAATCAGAAATGAAAAGAGGAGAGATTAAAACTGACAGCACAGAAATACAAAGGATTGTAAGAAATTACTATGAAGAACTATATGCCAAGAAATTTGAAAACCTAGGTGAAATGGACAAGTTTCTAGAAAAATATAATCTTCCAAAACTCAATGAAGAAGAAGCAGAAAGCCTGAACAGACCAATAACAGCAGATGAAATTGAAGCAGTAATCAAAAAACTCCCAACACAGAAAAGCCCTGGAGCAGACAGTTTCACAGGAGAATTCTACAAAGCATTTAAGGAAGAGCTAACCCCTATCCTTCACAGATTATTCCAAAAAATCCAAAATGAAGGAAGACTCCCAAACTCTTTCTATGAAGCCAGCATCATCCTAATCCCAAAACCAGATAAAGACACAACAAAGAAAGAAAACTTCAGGCCAATATCACTGATGAACATGGACGCTAAAATCCTCAACAAAATATTGGCAAACTGCATCCAATAATACATTAAAAAGATCATACACCATGACCAAGTGGGATTCATTCCAGGGATGCAAGGTTGGTTCAATATTCGCAAATCGGTAAATGTAATACATCACATAAACAAAAGCAAACACAAAAATCACATGATCATATCAATAGATGCGGAAAAAGCAGTTGATAAGGTACAACACCCATTTATGATAAAAATACTCAGCAAAGTGGGAACAGAGGGAGCATTCCTCAACATAATAAAGGCCATATATGAGAGGTCTACAGCCAACATCATACTCAATGGGCAAAAACTAATATCTTTTCCACTAAGATCAGGAACAAGACAAGGTGTCCACTTTCACCACTTCTATTCAATAGAGTATTAGATGTCTTAGGCACAGCAATTAGACAAGAAAAGGAAATAAAAGGCATCCAAATCGGAAAGGAGGAAACAAAACTATCATTCTTTGCAGATGACATGATAGTTTACATAGAAAATCCTATAAACTTGGCCAAAAAATTGCTTGACCTAATAAAAAGATTTGGTAAAACAGTGGGATACAAAGTCAATATCCAGAAATCAAAGGCATTTTTGTATACCAACAATGAAACAGCAGAAGCAGAAATCAAGAAAAAAATCCCATTCGTTATAGCAAAAAGAAAAATAAAATACCTAGGAATAAACCTAACCAAGGAGGTAAAAGACCTGTATGCAGAGAACTACACAGCACTGAAGAAAGAAGTCAAGGAAGACACAAACAAATGGAAACATATACCGTGTTCATGGATTGGAAGAATCAACATCATCAAAATGTCCATACTACCCAAAGCAATTTTCAAATTCAATGCAATACCTATTAAAGTACCAATGGTATATTTCACAGACATAGAACAAACACTTCAAAAACTTATATGGAATAAACGACCTTGAATAGCTGCAGCAATTTTCAGAAAGAAGAGCAAAGTAGGAGGGATCACAATACCTGATATCAAACTGTATTACAAGGCCACTGTAATCAAAACAGCCTGGTACTGGCAGAAGAACAGGCACATGGACCATTGGAACAGAACAGAGAGCCCAGAAATAAACCCAAGTCTTAAGGTCAATTAATATTCAACAAAGGGGGCAGCAACATAAAATGGAGTAAAAATAGCCTCTTCAACAAGTGGTGTTGGGAGAACTGGACAACTACGTGAAAAAGAAATGAAACTTGAGCACCAACTTACACCATACACAAAAATAAATTCAAGGTGGATAAAAGATTTAAATATAAGCTGTGACATCATTAAAGTCCTAGAGGAGAACATAGGGAGGAAAATCTCAGATATTTCATGCAGCAACATTTTTACTGATATGTCTGTCCCCTAAAGCAAGGGACATAAAGGAAAGAATAAACAAATGGGATCTCATCAAAATAAAAAGCTTCTGCATGGCAAAAGAAAACAGTATTAAAATAAAAAGAGAACCAACTCTATGGGAAAACATATTTTCCAATGATAACTCAGACAAGGGTTTAATCTCCAAAATATATAAAGAACTTACATGACTCCACTCTAAGAAGACAAGGAACCCAATTAAAAAGTGGGCAAAGGACTTGAACAGACACTTCTCCAAAGAGGACATATAGAGGATCCAGAGACACATGAAAAGATGCTCAATATCGTTAGCTATCAGAGAGATACAAATTAAAACCACAGTGAGATACCACTTCACACCAGTCAGAATGGCCATCATAAACAAAGCAACAACCAACAAGTGTTGGAGAGGTTGTGGAGAAAAGGGGACCCTAGTGCACTGTTGGTGGGAATGCAGACTGGTACAACCACTATGGAAAGCAGTATGGAATTTTCTCAGAAAACTAAAAATGGTTCTACCTTTTGACCCAGGAATTCCACTGCTAGGATTATATCCTAAGAACCCTGAAACACCAGTCCAAAAGAACCTTTGCACCCCAATGTTCACAGCAGCACAATTTACAATAGCCATGTGTTGGAAGCAACCCAGGTGCCCATTAGTAAATCAATGGATCAAAACGCTATGGTACATTTACACTGTGGAATTCTATGTAGCACAGAGAAAGAAGGAGCTCCTACCCTTTGCAACAGCATGGATGGAGCTGGAGAGCATTATGCTAAGTGAAATAAGCCAGGCAGTGAAAGACAAATACCATATGATCTCACCTTTAACAGGAACCTAATCAGCAAAACAAACAAACAAGCAAAATATAACCAAAGACACTGAAATAGAGAACAGGCTGACAGTCACCAGAGGGGAGGGAATTTCAGGGGAAAGGGGAAGGGTTTACAGGAACAAGTATAAAGGACACATGGACAAAAACTAGGGGGGTGAAAGTGAGAGGGAGATAGGGAGGGCTGTGGCGGAGGGCTGGGATGGGAGTAAAAGACAGAAAACTGTATAAGATCAACAATTTAAATAAATTTAAAAAAATACAAAAAAATTTTTTTTGAAAAACAGAGGGGGAAGAAACACTCTCGACTTGTTACATAAATCTAGCATCATGCTGATACCATAATCTGCCAAGCATATTTAAAATCTAGCTCAATCTCCCTCAGAAATATAGATACAAACAAGGATAATACTTCATGGCCAAGGAGTTTAAGTCAATTTGGTTTAAACATTCGAAATCGTCCAATGTAATTTACACTTTCAGAATAAAGGAGAAAAATTATTTGACTACCTCTCAACAAATACAAACACTTGACAAAATTCAACATTTGATTAAAAAATCCCAAGAAACTAGGAATTATAAGGGAATTTAGTCTGATAAATAATATCTATGAAAACCCCAGAGCTAACATTATTCTTAATGATGAATCATTGAACATGATTTCCTACTATATGAAAAAAGCACAAATGTTTGCTTTTATAATTTCTACTCAACATTGTTTTGGAAGTCCTAGACAGTGTAATAAGGCCAGAAAAATTAATAAAGGCATCAAGTTGTAATACAAGAGGTAGAACTTTTTATTTGCAGATGGTATGAGTGTACATAGAAAACCCTATAGATCCTGGGTGGGCTGTGGCTAATGGTGGGGCAGGGGTGGAGGGTGGAGGTGGTCGGGGCAGGGGCCGTTGGGAGGCCACACAGAGGGAGCCCAGCCTGTTCACCCTGGGCCCGTCTCCACTCGCCTGCCCTCTCATGTTCTGGAGCTCAAGCTGGGACAATGGTGTGTATTCTTACTCTGGTTCTGCTCTGGGTCCACAAAAAGTTCCTGGAACCATACATATGCATTCAAAAATGTGATTTTTTATTTCTCCCTTTGAAGAAGGGGGATTCCTGTGATATCCCCCTTTGTTAGTCACAGGTGGCCTAGAGAAGCTATACAAGAATCCAATGATAAAAGCAAAGGCAAAATAGACTATAAGGTTGCAGACATAAATGGATTACCAGCAGAAATTTCTGATAAAAAGAAGACTAAAGTGGTTGTGCCAGAGGACCTCATTGTTTTCAAAATGGACCTGATAATCTGAAGCATCTTCTTCATAATTGCCTCTTCTTCTCCTATACCAGAAATTGGGGTACATAGTTTAGATATTTCCCTGATACTAGTCAGGAAATGCATGCTATTTATATTTTAAAATGTACTTAATTATATTTAATAATCTCATTCCTGAGTTCCTTTTTTTATTATAGTAGCTTTCATGTCTATTATTGCAGTTTTAATAATATGAATAAATAGTAGGTTTGTGCCAGTAGACACTGAGACTAAACCAGCACCTAAACATCCCTGGGCCTCTAGCTTTCACTCGGGTTCTTGGAATTTGAGTAGAGTGTATTTTTACTGTGAGGCAATGCAGTGAGACTGTGCAGTGAAATGAAAGGGAGTTTTTGGAGATGATAATGACTTGAAATATCAAGTTATAATTACTGCCCAACAAAATGGAGCAGCTTGTCTATGAGAGTAGTAATTACTGTTTATTGCTCTAAACAAGATAGCAAAGAAAGAAAATAGAGGAAATTTCTTTGAAAAATGGAACACCTTTTACATAAATGTCTAATGTATATTATAACATTGTAAAAATAAAGAAAACCATATAGAATCTACAAAAACAGCCATAAAATTAATTAATGAAGTCAGCAAAATCACAGGACACAAGGCCAATATACAAAAATCAATTGTATTTCTATATAGTAGCAAATAAAATAAAAATGAAATTAATAAAATGAAATAAAAATAAAATTTAAAATACATTTAACAATAGCATTAAAATGTGACACAGGAAAATTTTAACAAAAAATATGCAAAATATGAAAACACTGTAGAGAGAAACTAAAGTCTTAAATGGACACATTAACGATGCTTATGGACTAGAAGGTCACTATATCCATTCTTGTAAACTGATCAATAAACTCAAAGAAAACACAACTAAAGTGTTAGCATGTTTTTTTGAAGAAATTGCACATTTCTTCTAAAATTAATGGCACTAAATTTGCCAAAATAATTTTGAAAAAGAACAAAGTTGGAGGTCTTACATTATCTGGTAAAAGGGATTAAATACCAATGTAAGCCAATGGAAATTTAGTCACTGCATAATAGTAAAAAAAGTTTAGTTGGGGACAAGGTATAAAACTCTCAATGTAGTCATACTATTATATTAATAAAAAAATCACACCACCACCAAGTCACCTTGATTACTTTCATTTAGCGATACATGTTTACTAATAATAAGCTGGTGTGATGATATGCAAAGAAATGAAGATAAAGTTTAGAATAATTTTTCTTAATCTTCATCCAAGAATTTTTTTTTCATTTGTTTTAGAGAGAGAGGAGGTGGTGAGAGAGGAAGAAGGACAGGGCGCAAGAGACAGACAGAGACATCAATGTGAGACAGAAACACCTTTTTGGTCTGTGGGACAACACTGCAACCAACTGAGCCACACTGGCCATGGCTAGAATGCTGTTTAAAAGAAAAAAGAGTTCATTTATTCACTTTTAGAGAGAGCAGAAAAGAGGGAGAAAGGGAGAGAAACATGGATGTGCAAGAAGCCCTCAAGCACCAAACCATGGACCTGGCCCACAACCCAGACGTGTACCTTGACTGGAAATCAAACCAGCAACCTTTCAGTTTGCAGGGTGACACCCAACCACTGAGCTTCACCAGTCAGGGCTAGAATAAGCTCAGAGTTAGCAAACTATCCAAACACTATGGGAGGGTTAGAGAAATAGAAGCAGACTTGAGAGTTAGTTTCAGAAGGGAAACTGACTCAGGATTATACCCAGTTGGTGACCAGATGGGACCCAAATGTAAGAACAAGTATAGGAAAATGACCATCACTCTAGAAGAAGAATGCGGAGGCTGCATGTTCCTTTTGGCCATGTTAAGACCACATGATCTTGTATTTTCCCTGAGATTCAGGAATATTGCCTCAACCCTCCTGTTGTTCAAGTTCAGAAATATGGAAGCTGCTCTTGGCATGTAGTACCAACTCTTATCCATCCTATTTCAATAATACATCTTAAAATCATCTACCTCTCTCCATCACGTAGTCCAAACCACCATCATCTCTCATCTGGATTTAAGCTGTTTCCTTTCTGCATCTCTCATTCTCCTCTAACCCCCTCTAATCCATTCTCCAAACAATTGCCAGAGAGATCTTTATAAATGCAAACTGGGTCACAGCACTCTCTTGGTTATACCTCTAACGCAGTCCTGTTACAGTTGAAGTTCACAATCTTTAACTTGATCTGGAGGACCCAAATGATCTGGCACTCGTCTGCCTTCCCTGATGTAAATTCTAGGAGACAGAAACCTCCTCTGTCTTGTTTACCATTCTATCCCAGTCACTAGAACCGTGGCACATTATAGGTGATCAATATTGGTTTGCTGAAAGAATGAATAAATGAATGAATGCTAGTTCCTTTAACCATGTGCAAAAAATGTGAGCACTTGTTTCTTGAGGGGGGTTGTCTTACCAAGAAATTAGAGTCCTATGCTGACCAAGTCATGAGATATGTTCATTAAAAATATACATGCATTTCCACTGTGAAAGAAAAGAAAAGGAAAGACAGGATGTTGTGTGGACACACAAAGTGTACATGATATGGGCAAATGGGGGAATATAGGAAAAAGTGGATTGGGAAAGGAAGAGAGAGATATCATGTAAGTTAAATCCTGGGTAAGGGAAGAGGCGAAAGAGAAAAAAATGTACAAAAAAAATCTCCACAAGAGCAGGAAAAAAAGTAAGTATAACTGAACACATAAGATGTAGCAGACAGGGCCAGCAAGATCCTAGACAAAACATTAGTCTTTTTGTGAAGTTTACAAAGGAGTTGCTGGGCTCTCAGCTGTATGCCTACCAACAAAGACAAGATAATCCAAGAGCTGATGGTCAGCTGGAGTTGGAGGCACATCAGGACAGAGAACAAGTCAGTGAAATGCAGAACTAGTCACCTATGCCTAGTAGCCTATTGCCAGTTTCTCATGTGGGCAGGAATAGTAATTTAAACTAGACTTGTCTGCCTAAGTTTATTTGTAGATGGGGTAGTGTCAGATTTGGGTCATTAATTGAGTTATGTAAAGCTCTAATTTTATGGGTGGTGAAGTAACAAGTTCCTTTCAAACAATCCCTTTATGCCGATGATCTCAGTTTAATGACACAGCCAGCGCTCTGTTGTGTCTCGTGGTGGCAGCATTAGCCACCCTCACAGCAGAGTCCTATGTTCTTGGATGGCTAGCGGCACAATGGCACTAGGGGGACCAGCTCTGCCACCCAAAAGCTTCCAATGAGGAGCTGGTTTCATCTCTGCAAGCTGTCCTAAAACAAGGTCCTAGCATCCTTGGCCAGCACGCAGAGCCCACGCAGGCCTGCGAAGGTTCAGCATCCATCTCTTCAGCTCTCCCCCTGTATCTGGGTACGCTCACACACACGCACACAAGTCTGCCTTGTTTTCATTCTCTCGTTCTCCATTTGGGTTTTCCTTTGGTTTCTCTCTTTCTGTCTTCTTTGCTTTTCAATTTGGACTCTAAGGATAATTCTTGTTTCTGAAAAACAAACTCAAGTCCCCTCAGAAAGCCCAGAAACAGAGCCCAGGTTCTCTACCTGTTACCTTCGAGCTCACACACGTAGTTCACTACTGGGGACCAGTCAAAGGCCCCTGGTTCCTTCCTCAGCCACTTCTCCAGCTCCTGCAGGTTCTGGTCAGTGTAGTCAGTAGCAATGATCTTCTTGAAGGATTCACAAGCAGAGAGGAGCTGATAGATGGTGGGACCAGAGCCAATGTCAATCAGGAGGTCTCCCTTTATGCCACCTAGTGTAGAGGAGGGACCGGTAAGGGAAGTCAGATTTTATGTGGCAGCAGACAGAGCTGCTTTGTGCTGCCTTTAGCAGCATCCCAATGGAGAGCCCCAGTGAGAGCCCCAAAGACAGACCATCTCTCTCACTGGTAGACTGTCACAACTCACTACTCTTACATCAAAGTCTTTTTTAAAAACAACTTCTCATTTTATATCCCCCACTCCAGGGTGGAGACATGCTGCTAGGGTATTTTTAGGTCTAGGAGAAGGAAAAAATGATCTGCATCTGGTGTATAGGCCCATGCTACATAGGAAATGTTAAAACTATTAAGGAATAATTTTGGGGAAAGTTAAAAATTTTTTAAAAATTGACTTTAAATAATGTCTTTATCTGAAAAGCATCCAGTTATTCATATGTTGGAAGGTCTTCATCTCATGCATGTTTACAACATTCCTTTGAGTGAGGAACAGAGTATTAAAATCTCTGTTTCTTAAGTGGCCTATCACAAGCGCTAAATAAATGGCTGGCTCTGTGACATAGCAAAGCCATGCAGAATCAAAGGCAGAACTCCCACCCTCTGGTTTCCCTTTTATATAACCATACAAGGTAATGGACATAGAAGCACTTTGCAAACTGTAAAATATTCATACCAACATTAGTTTTTATCTTAGCTGCATAAGTAGGTGATACCAAAAGGGCTGTCAAATAGCAATGACTAGACAGAAAACCCAGTCCCGCCCTGAGAGCCTATCTACTTGACTCACATTTGGGAAGGGGAGGGACAGGAGACACAGACAACAGACAAACTTACCCACACAGAATATATTGAAAAGACTTTTCAGAAGAAGCCTAAGAACCTGATTTTCTGCAGAGTGTCTGGACCCAAAGCTGTAATATTTTTCTAGATAATCTCGAGGGTTAAAATGGCTCAAGTAGGTGTCCTTGGAGGTGAAGCCGGATTCCATTGTGTCTCACCGCTAGGCCACCCGTCCAATGCCCTACCTCTCTCTTCCAGAAGCCAGGGAGCCACCCTGCAGAAACTGTCCTCCTGAGTCTCAGGCTTTCAACATTTTTGTCAGTTGAGGCCACCCCTTAGGGATTTGGTTAAACACTAACTGAGAGAAATATACCAAAAGTGTTTGGCTGTTTTAGAAAGTGATGAAATTCCTGGATAAGGGGGGAGTGGCAGGTGGAAGAACATGAGCTGCATGCAATGTTGGCCAGGAGTCGAAGGTCAGCCCGTAAGGGGTTATAGACGGGAGAGATCAACTGGGTTCATCAGGGAAATGATGAACTCATGGAAGAACCACTAAGTTCAGAGAGGTCATCTCCTCCCAGCACTTCATTCTTCTCCTCTTCTTAGAGTGATTCTCCCAGGAAAGAGAGTCACAAAGGGTGGTTTAAATTTAAACACATTAAAGAAAGAAGAGAGGAGAAGGACAAGGATAAGGATAGGAAATGTGTTCAGGGCTGAGGAATGCTGGCTAAAAAAAGAATCTCAGATGGAGTCTGGAGAAAGGAAAGGTGCAGAAACAATCTAAAAATCCTGAATAAGGCTTTCCCTCATGTGTAGGCCAGCCACAATCTGTAACCCTCTCTTCACGCTTCACCTGTCCATTCTCTCCCTATAAATCTGCAGCTTCATCTACCACTGCATCTCTCAGCATCTGGCAAGCACTCCTTCCTAAGCCTCCCCACTCCTTTCAGTCAATCTGAATCCTGACAGTTCTTTCAAAGTGAACCTTAAGCCTTCTACTTCCTGTAAGAACTCCTTAAATTCCATTTTCTGAACTCGTTGCTCTTAGAATTAGTTCCACCCAGCCTAGCACTTTATTTTGTGGTATCATATATTTGTTCTCTGTTTTGTATGTAGTAATGTGATTTCCCAAACAAAATTTTACAAGTATGATAGACTAAACCGCTAGCTCTTTTAGATCAAAGACCATGGCTCGGTTTTCTTTCTGTTCCCAATTGACATCACATGTTGGTCTACCTAGTAGGTGTTTGAAACACTGGTTGAATAGTTGACTGTCATCATATTGCACCAAATGCAATTGCAGTGAGTGCCTGGTATTCCATGGGTGATGATTTAGGGATCATTCGGTTATAAGGCACAGAAACTCACTCAAAGAATCTTGAGTAAAAAAGGAATTATTAATAGGAGCATATAATGGAAATGAATTGCAGATTGTCTAACAGGGTTTCATGAATCAAAACATCATTGGACAGCTAATATCTCTCTGTCTCTTTCTCTCTTTCTTCTTGCTTCTCTTTGGTAGGCTAGCGGTCTATATTCTCTGCAAATTGGCTTTTTCTCTTGCTCGTCTAGTACATATGACTCCATTCTGGCCATTCCAAATGATGGCCTCTGCACCTGAACTTACAGAACCTTCTAACTCATCTCCTCACAGCTGGCTGACTAGGTCTGCATAGTCAAAATCCAGATTCCTTAGAGAGGTAATCTGCCTGGTCCAGGCTAGGTCAGACATTTACCCTTTCCGTTAAGTGGTGGTAGGGGGAATAAAGGATATCTCTGTGGTATTAAGAGTACTCATTGCAGGAACATAGATGTGACAGGAAATTATCTCAGGTTACTGCAACTATTGGACCTTCCAAAGTCAAATCACAGACTTGAATGATGTGGAATCAAAACAAGGTGTCAGGCCAAGATGGAGGCATAGGTGGACACACTGTGCCTCTTCTCACAACCAAGATTAAGGGCAACAAAAATATAGAACCAAAAAAACCCAACCAGAACAGAGAGAAAATTGAATTGTATGGAAGTCCAACAATGATTCACCCAGACCAGTAAGAGGGGCGGAGTTGGCAGCCAGCAGAGAGGGGTCGTGGCAGGAGAAGGCGGAGGCTGGTGGTCCCGGGCACACAGGCAGTGGTTGGCATACCCCTGGTGCACAGGCAGCAGTTATTGAGCACGGGGAGGCAACGCGCACAAGGCAGCTGACTGCAGTCACACATTCCTGTGCAGATAAACCAGGCAAAAACAGGTAGCAGGATGGACTGTGTAGTGCAGGGCCCTGGCACTGGGAAGTGGAGCCTACAGGCACCAATTGAAAACACTTGTGGGGATTGAAGTGCTGGGAGAGAATCCCAGCCTCACAGAA
>PVKU01009675.1:27565-42800 GCA_004027475.1 Anoura caudifer
CCCCCCCCCCCCAAAAAAAAAGGCTCAAACGGGAGAACAGATCAAAGCCCCAGAGCTAATTCATCTAAGCGACCAAGAGATAGCCAACCTATAAGATGCACAGCTCAGAGCACTGGTAGCCAACCTATCAGATGCACAATTCAAAGCACTGGTGATTAGGAAGCTCACAGAATTGGTTGATTTTGGTCGCAAATTAGACAAACAAATGAAGGCTACAATAAGTGAAATGAAGAAAAATGGACAGGGAACCAATAGTAATGGGAGGAAAACTGGGACTCAAATCAATGGAGTGGACCAGAAGGAAGAAAGAAACAACCAAACAGAAAAAAAGGAAGAAACAAGAATTCAAAACAATGAGGAGAGGCTTAGGAACCTCCAGGACATCTTTAAATGTCCCAACATCCGAATTATAGGGGCACCAGAAGGGGAAGAGGAAGAGCAACAAGAGGAAAACTTATTTTGAACAAATAATAAAGGAGAACTTCCCCAAGCTGGCAAAGGAAATAGACTTCCAGGAAATCCAGGAAGCTCAGAGTATCAAAGAAGGTGGACCCAAGGAGGAACACACCAAGGCACATCATAATTATATTAGCCAAGAATAAAGTGAAGAAGAGAATTCTAGAAGCAGCAAGGGATAAGGGGACAGTCACCTACAAAGGAGTTCCCATCAGACTGTCAGCTGATTTCTCAAAAGAGACCTTCCAGGCAAGAAGGGGCTGGAAAGAAATATTCCAAATTATGAAAGTCAAGGACCTCCATCCAAGATTGCTCTATCCAGCAAAGCTGTCATTTAGAATGGAAGGGAAGATAAAGCACTTCTCAATAAGGTCAAGTTAAAGGAGTTCATCATCACCAAGCCCTTATTATATGAAATGTTAAAGGGACTTATCTAAGAAAAAGAAGATAAAAAAATAGGACAGTAAAATGACAGCAAACTCACAGATATTAACAACCACACC
The DNA here is from genome assembly GCA_004027475.1 of Anoura caudifer. Lineage (NCBI taxonomy): Eukaryota > Metazoa > Chordata > Mammalia > Chiroptera > Phyllostomidae > Anoura > Anoura caudifer. The sequence continues at coordinate 28,525 of PVKU01009675.1, forward strand.
TAAAACAAAAGCAAACTAAGCAAACAGCTAGACCAGGAGCAGAAACACAGAAATGGAGATCACATGGAGGGTTAGCAACAGGGGATTGGGAGGAGGAGAGAGGGGGAAAAGGTACAGAGAACAAGTAGCATAGACAGTGGATAGAAAATAGGGGGAGGGCAAGAATAGTATGGGAAGAGTAGAAGCTAAAGAACTTATGACACATGGGCATGAACTAAAGGGGGGAATGTGGGTGGGAGGGGGTGTGCAGGGTGGAGGGTAATGATGGGGGAGAAATGGGACAACTGTAATAGCATAATCAATAAAATATATTTAAAAAAAAAAAACAAGGTGTCTTTGTGAGTGGCCCCAAGGCCCCACTGCCACGGTGCTGACTCTCCTGCTTCTCCTGACTTCCCTGTACAGCAGGAAATGCCAGAATTCAAGTGAGAGGACACAAACTGCCATCCTGGCTTGCCACCAACAATTTGTATGACGATGGCTGGTAGGAAAACTAACTTTTAAGACTCTTAAGTCTAAGTTTTGTGTGTAAAATGGGGATAATAGTATAAGGGGTGAAATTCTCCTCTACCCTGTTAGGATCTCTGGCTGTGCCTAAAAATTAAATTCACATAACACCTATTGACTGGAGAAAGGCATACAAGTTTTATTAATATTTTACATGTTCATGGGATTCTTTACCAGAGAGTGTAAACCCAAAGATGTGACTAGAGCAGGAAGCTTTATACCTTTTAAACAAAGAAATAGTACAGTTCTGAAGAATTAACAAGGCAATGGGGTTTGGGCTAGGGATAATAAATGGTGGAGAAATAACTAGGAATATAAGGGTTATTCTAACATCATTTGTACAGATTTCTTCATCTCTGGTGACCTTCCTCGTATAGTGTGGGTACCTTTTATATGGGAGTTTTTTCTCCTGCTTTAAGGAAGATAAAGGGGGGGGGGTCATCAGAGCATATCCTGCTTATTAAGTGCCTTTAATTCAAATTAATCAGATGCCAAAGGGACATATTTTGGAGTCACATATCTTGGCTTCCTTTAATAGTATCTGTTCTTGTTCAGTGTTCTCTGTTCCATAGGTTGAGAAATTAAAATTACAGCTTCTTTTACACTGAATCCTTATTTGGGATATGTACCCTGTTCCCACTCATTGGTCAATTTAACAGGGAACTTCACAAATAGTAGTTATATAGCTTACATGTGGCCTTGATATTATAATAATCCTTGCCCCCTCACCCAGCATTAATTTTTTCCTATCCTTATCAGAAGCCATCAAGATTTATAGTCAGAATCAGATTTCACTATAGAGAGAAATCTGCTCCCTCATAATGGCCATCCACTCTTACACAAATGTTCATTATGATTTTGAGTGTATGAGTGCTATATCTAGGAAGGAACAAAGCAAGAAGGAAAGAGAGAGGGAGGGAGGGAGGGAAGGAAGGAAAGAGAAATGAAAAAGGGAAAGAAAGCATGCCATTTCCATATCCTGGGCACATGGCTCAATGGTGGATGCTCTTCCCATATGGTCTGCTGGTAAAGCATTTGGTCCATTATCTCAGGTCATGACCTCAAAAGAAAACACTTCTGCAATACTTAGTGCACAAAAGACCAAGGTAGTAGGTCAATCTCTCCGAAAATACCATACTCCACTCCAGAGGCGACTAGATCAACTGAGTTGCTAAACTATACTATGCAAACCCAAAATGCAAACATCACTTACATTTTTTAGAAAATAAATACCACATCTAACCTATCAATTTCTAGTATATGACTAGCTCTCAACACATAACCCTATTCCTGGGAACCAATAAAAATGCTAATATATAGAGATAGATATGTCATATTTTGTATGTATAGAATTGAGGAGTTTAACAAAAGTATTAGACATAATTGAAGACAGAACTTTTTAATTAAAATAAGTCAAAAGAAATTACCCAGCAGAGAAAGAGAAATGATAACTATTAAAGAGAAAGTTAAGAGTCACAGAGTTTGGAGTAAAGAGATCTAACATATATCAAATTAGAGTACCTTATGGAGGAGAGGGATGGAATGAATCAGAGTAATATTTGAAGAGATTCCAACACTAATTAATGATACTATATCAGTTAGAGAGTCAAAGGTATAACAGAGTCAAAGGGGTAACTGAGGTGGCACATGCAGAAAACTGCTATAGCTGATAGAACAAGGGAACCAAGGAAAACCTAGAAACTTAGGTCACAGGCTCAGAGAACTGAGAGTCATAGCTCTGATCAGAAAGGACAGCTGCTGCAGAAATGCTGGCTGCCTCAGGAGCCCAGCAAATGCCACTGCAGGGTCCAGCCATGCACTGAGTCACCAGCCTGGTGAAGGCAATCATTCCTAGAGACTGCTTATACTACTACAAGACCACGACCAGACCTCAGGAAAAAAACAGGAAGTGACAAGTCTCATCCTCCTCCTCAAGCCTTTTGTGTCCCTCCAGTGTCCCGCACTGGCAGAAACAACCATACAGGCAACCTGGAAGGGAGAATTGTGTTTGCAGAGTCCAGTTCTCAGATTACAAAACGCAGACAGGTGGGCTGGAGCTGTGAAGCAATGAATTAACTGCCACACGTACCACACAGAATCAATAATAGGTAATATTTGTTGAGTCCTTATTTTGTGCAGGTACTAGTGTACATGCTTTAACTCGTCAGTCCTTGTAGCAATTCTATAAAAGATTACATTTAGAAGTCCAGTGACTCCCAAGAAAGATGGGTAAAATCCAGCCTACTCCTGGACATTTTATTGATAAAACTGCACAACACCAAAGACTATGTTTTCTGGATGTTAAAAAATATCCAGAAAACACCAAAGATGATAAGAGGATGTTGAAAATATCCAGAAAAAAAATACTATTTACCTTAAAGAGAGACAATTACACTGAGAGCTGATTTTGCAGGGAGAAGACAGGAGAACAGTATTATTGATGTGCTAAAACAAAATACCTGTCAATTTAGAATTCTATAACCAGAAAAAGTCTTTCAAGAAATGAGGTAAAATAAAAACATTTTCAGACAAAGGAAATGAATGTTTGCAACTCTTTATTACAAAATATTTCATACAGAAGGAATATGGCTCAAATAGAAGGTCTGAGATGCAAGAAAGAGTGAAGAACAAGTAAGCAGGTTAATATGTGGGTAATTCTAATAGACATTCAAAAATAATACCATATGTGGTTAAAATAAGCAAGATAGAACTAAAATGCACCATAACAATAGTGTATAAATTTCAGGGGAGGGTGACTACATGGAGCTGAAGTGTTCTAGATCTTTGCTGTGTCCAGAAAGGGTAAAATACTGATCATCTTTAGACTTCGATGTTAGCTATGTATAACATAATTCTAAGCAGATGATGATGCCCTGCACATATTTCCTGGCACTTACCATGACTACACATGTCAGTGTCTTTCTTTTTAAGATTTTATTTATTGATTTTTATAGAAACGGAGGGAGAAAGAGAGAGAGAGAAACATCAGTATGTGGTTGCTTCTCGTGAGCCTCCAACCGGGGACCAGGCCTGCAACCCAGGCACAGGCCCTGACTGGGAATCGAACTGGCAGGCTGATGCTCAATCCACTGAGCCACACCCTCCAGGGCGCCAGTGTTTTTCTATAGCAAGCACCTGAGACTCTGCCTGAGGGATTTCTCTGGTTGTGGGAGTATATTCAGCCTCCGTGTAAGGCAGGCCAACAAAGCCAGGTCCTCAGGCCCTCACCCAGTGACAGATCATCGTCTCTGAAGTAAGCATCCTTGCTCCTGGGATAATAGGAATGCTGAAACCTGTTCTCCATACTCTCCTGGACGCCCCCAGCAGGAGTGGGCTCCAGTACCCACAGCAGTAACGGGTCCATTCATGTAGCCCACACTGGCTTTTTCTCCTTCTCACTTTCTCATTCACTCATTTAGTGCTTCATGAGATCCAAAGTAAAATGCCTACACTCCAATTTTAGACACCACAAAAATAATGTCAAACTGCATTAACTTTCCAGTTAGTGGAGAAGGGAAAATGGAGTGACCGAAAAAATGTCAATTCAGAAGAAGGCAAGAGCTGAGGGAAAAGAAACATAGACCTGTCGGAGCAAATACAAAACATAAAATAAAAGGGTCATAAATGGACAGTAGAAAGCAGACAAAAATATCAGCAAAAATGTGTAGCAGCAGAATTTTTAAAATTAAGGAATAGTTAATACACAAGATTATATTGGTTTTAGGTGTACAACATAGTGATACAACATTTATATTTTTTATGATGTGATCACCTCAGTAAATCTAGTAACCATCTGTCACCATTAAAAGTTATTCTGATAACATTGACTATTTTCCCTATGCTCTGAACAATTGGTTTAATCAATTTGACTTAATGGACATACATAAGACATTGCCTACATGTTCATTTCAAGAATGAAGAGGCCATCAAAAATTACCATACTAGCCCATAAAGCTGGCTTCAACACATTTCAAATGAATGAAATTATAGAGTATATTCTTTGACCAGTGTATTTAAGTTCAAAATAAAAATTAAAAAATAACTATAACACCCATATTTGTTTGGAAATTAAGGAATGTACCAATAAATAACCCATAGGTCAAAGAAGAAATCATATTGGAAATTGTAAAACTTTTTGAACTGAGGGATAAAAATACTACATATCAAAAATACTACATATCAAAATTTGTGGATTGATGCTAGAACATTATTTAAAGGAAACTTTATTTCCCAAATGTGTATACTAGTAAAGAGGAAAAAGTGGAAGTTAATGAGCTTATGAAGTTAGGAAAAGAACAGCAAATAGACATAGGTAGAAATAAAAAATAATAAAAGAGAGAAGAAACTGAATGAAATAAATAACCAAGGGAGGATTAATGAAATCAATAACTAAGGGAGGATCAGCAAGGCCCAAAACTTGGCTCCCTGAAAACACTAATAAAACTGACAATTTTTTTGTTTAGAATGATCAAGGAAAAACAGGGAGAAGCACACATACCCAATGTCAGGAATGAAAAAGGGAACTTCATGGCAGGTTCTGCAAACATTTAAAATAAGATATTTTGAATAACTTTATGCCAATATACTGAAATTTTAGACTTACAAGGTCCTAAGTAAATATACAGCACTCACAAAACCTGAAGAGACCTATAACTATCAAAGAATTTAAACTGAAAATTGTTCCCACATAAAACCTTCAGGGCAGATGGTATAACCATACATATATGTGCTTCCAAGTAGCCTGGCATAGAGTAGCTTTTATTTAGAATTCATAATTTTTGTTTAGATTAACCTGTAAACCGCTTTAGGTCACCTTATCTGCTATAAAGTTTGTGTAACCACATCCTGCAACTTGCTGAGAGCTTAACAGACAGGCTGAGACTTAATTACACTTTATTCCACGCCTATGTCCTCCCTAACATTGACAATGGCCAGACCTGTCTTTTCAGGGAGAAGCTGGGGATGATTTGCGGAACCAGTAGGCTACCCTGGCTCACACCGCTGTGGCTGATCAGAGCAGCCTGGAGGAGTCTACACTGATTGCTTCACGAACTATTCTCATTATACCCTCATTATATTACTAAAATCTCCTCCCTGGGGTGGAGATTCCCACTATTTTTGAACATTCCATGTATGCATAGGCATGTTTACTCACTGCGCATGTGCCGGGAACGTCCCCACCTATACATGTGATGATGAAGCTCGCCTCCGTGTTCATGCCTGATTTCCCTGGCTGGCAACTACTGAGTAACTGAACCCAGTTCAGTCCAGTAACAATAGCTTCGCAAATCAGTTCTACCATATATTTAACGAATTAGTAATTCTAATCTTACACAAACTTGTTCAGAAAATAGAAAAAGAGGAAACATCCCTCAACTAACTTTATAAGTTTAGCAAAAGCCTACTACCAAGGTTATTTAGAAGGAAGAAAAATGACAGGCTAAAGTCGCTCATGAACAGAAGTATAAAATTCCTAAATAAAACTAGCAAACACTTATATGCTGCCTACTATGCTTGAGGCCCTGCTTTAAGGATTTTGAACATATTACTAAAGCTCCCAGTGGTTCTGTGAGCTTTAGGCTCTGTTGTTATCCCTGTTCTAACATATGAGGAGGCTAAAGCACAGAGAGGTGGAGGAACTCGCCCAGGTCGCACTGCTGGATAGTGACGTAACCAGGCTTCATGGGTCTGGCTCAGGAGTCTAACTCAAGAGCCTATTCTTTTAATAATTACATTTTGACCAAGGTGGGTTTATCCCAGGAACACAAGATTTAGCAATTAATGATCAATTAATATAAATAATCACATTTACATATTAAAGGAGAAATATGTTCCGATCCATTCAATAGATATATAGAGAAAAAAACCTCAAACTCAACATCCATTCATAATAAAAAAAATTCTGGCAAACTGAGAATAGAATGGAACTTCCTTACTGTGATAAGGATTATCTATAAAAACATCAACAAACATTACACTTTACAATGATTCACTTTAAAGCTTTCCCTTAGACTTAAGGACAGAGACAAGAATGCTGACAACCACCAATTTTATTCAACATTTTATAACACTATAGGTCTTAGACAGCACAGTAGGTAAGGAAAATAAATAAAAGCTATAAGGACTAGGAAGAAAAAAGATAAAACCATTATAATAAGCAGATAAGATAATGATGGTACATATGGAAAATAAAAAATCCATACATACATTACTAGAAGTAATATGAGTTTAGCAAAGTTTGTGGATATAAAATCAGTATAAAAAATTAAATTCATTTCTAACAGGTAACAGGTTTTCTTAATCCTTGCCCAAGGACATTTTTTTTTTCTTTTCATTGCTTTTAGAGAGGGAGAGGAGGGGAGAGAGAGGAAAACATCATGTGAGAGAGAAACATTGGCTAGATGCCTTCTCTCATACATGCCCCAACAGGGGATCGAACCTGCAGCCTGGGTGTGTGTGTCCTGACCAGGAACTGACCTGCACCCTTGTGGTCTATGTGATGGCATCCAACCAATGGAGCCACACCAGCCAGGGCCTAACAGGCAAGAGTTATAAAATGAAATTTAAAACAGACTTTGCTCGGAATGGCATCAGAAAATGTGAAGTACATAGGAATAAACCAAAAAAAAAAAAAAAGTACGAGATGTTAATGCAGAAAATTACAAAATTTTAATGAAAGACATTAAAGAAGACCTGAATAAATGGAGAAATGTACTACTTCATGGATTAGAGGATTCAACATTGTAAAGATGTCCTATCTCTCCAAACTGATTTATAGACTCAGTAAAATCCCAATTAAAATACCAATAGGTTTTTTTGAACTTGACAAGCCAGCCCTAAAATTTATATCACAGTGCGAAGGGCCAAGAGTAGCTACTCCTGAAGAAGAAAAATAAGGTAGGAGGACTTACTCTACCAGGAATAATACTTATTATAAAGCTAAAGTAATCAAGGCTGTGTGGTATTGGGCCAAGGATTGACAAATAGACTCACGGAACAGAGGCGAGCCCGTAAAGAGACTCACACCTTTACGAACATTTGATAGACAGCAGAGGTGTATCTCAGCTCAGCAGGGAAAAAATACTTTTCAGTCAGTAGTGCTGGAATAATGGCATGTCCTTGGGGATAAAATGCAATTAGAACCTCTCTTCACACATAAATCCATTCAGAAAGATTTAAAAACTATATATGAAGGGCAAAACTCTTAGGATTCCGAAGGTAATCTAGAAGAATATCTTCGTCACCTTGGGGGTAGAAAAAGAATTCAGAGCCAAAGAGACCCTTTATAAGAAAAAAAAATCCAATGGCCAATAAATCTATGAAAAGATGCTTAATCTAATTAGTGAAATGCAAATTAAACCATAATAAGATATTGTTACATGGCCATCAGATTGACAAAAATAACATCTGCAATGGGGAATAAAAACTTTATATTACTCTGACTTACCATGAACTAGAATTAGAGTAAAATGTACTAGCAAACTGCTAAAAAGAACTCACATACTGACGGATTCTTTGTAAGCATATTGCAAGCACCAGCAGTTCCAGTCACTGCTTGTACAAGAAACGGCCTTGACCATGATTCCAGGTGACGTAGATCACCCAGCTGCAGGAATTTGGCTGGCACTGATCAGCTCTAGGATGCTGGCGTTAAAGATCCATGCTGGGACCAGCAAGGACACTGCCGGCACGTCTACAGCCTCTCCCCTGATCTCCTTGTTCTCCTCGTCCCTCTCCCTCCTTATAAAAAACCCTGCCTGCACTGAGATGGGGAGATGGGCTTTGAGACGAGAGTCCCCCACCTTCTAGGTTGCAGGCACCTGAATAAAACATCTTTCCTTTTTCACCAGCACCTGTCTCATGAGTTTGGCTTTCACTGCGGCAGGCAGCAAGCCTTGGTTTCGGTTACATGACCAGCACCAAGGACCTTGATCACAGATATTCCCATGTATTTGTAGTGGGCATATAAATTGGTTCACCATTCTGGAAAATAGCAGTAACTAGTAGAGTAGAGTTTGTGCATATGCTATGCTCAGCATTTCCATGCCCAGGGACCTACCTAGACAAAATCTGGCACATACACATGCACATGAATGTTCTTAGCATCCTGTTCGAAATAGCCCCCAACTAGAAACAACCTAAGTGACTAGCATCGGTAGGATAAATAAATTGGTGTATGCAGCAATGAAAACAAACCGGTTAGCACTGTAGACATCTACATATGTGATTCTCCAAATGATGTGGACTGGCAGAAGACCTACACTTTTATTCCATTTATATAAAGTTGAAAACAGGCAAAAGCAAACAATTATTCGGAGAAGCACAAACGAACAGTGAACTGTAAAGTAAAACAATGAAATGGTCACTTCAGACACCAGGATAGTGGCTGCTTCTGGAGGGGAAGGGGCTGTGCTCAGGTGGGTGAAGAGGCACTTCTGAGATCCCTCAGTGTTCTGTTCCTTAACTTGGGGGAAGTTACCTAGTGTTCATTTTATATTCATCTTTACATGATATGCAAATGTCCTATGCACACTTCTACCTGTATGGCATATCTCGTGATTTAAACAACACCTGCATGACTAGATATAGAATCGCTTTTGAAACAAGCACAGATTTTGACATGATCACATGAGGTCTTCCCAAGTTTCCTGTGTGGCAGGCCCTGGCACCACTCTTTTTACTCAATTTTATCCAGTGGGGTTAGGTCAAACCACTCAAAGCACTAAAAGATACGTGGTTATCCCAACAAAAAGGCGGCAAGGATGGCAGGGAACATCATTGAAACTGCTACTCAAGTTTCACCCCAAGCTCCTCTAACCCAGCCTGCAAGAACTGACCTCTGCTTCACACATCCAGGCCTACTTGAGATCAGATCCCTGGATGCTCCAGGCATGATTCAGACTCCAGTAGGCAGTGATCATTCCTTTCACACGCCATGGCTTCTGCTTATCTCCAAGAAAGAAAGGTTCTTGCTGTCCACCACAGCAACTGAGAGCCTGCTCCCATCACCTCGGCCTGGGGCACGAAGGGCAGTGCAGTAGACAGGCCTCACCTGGCCTCCTCCTGGCTCTCTGCGCAAACCTGAGGCAGCTGTGAGCCCCCAGGTCAGAATTCAAGGCCAAAACAAATTAAGCAACTCCTGGAGTCAGAGGAACCAGCACCTGGGGAGGCTTTCATGTGCTTGGTAATTAATAATAAATAAACAAAATTGCAAGCAAAATGATAACTCATCAGATCCGATCCCGCGGGGCCTGCTTCAGATTTTAATGAATACATATGGCGAGTCCTGGGGTCATTAATCTGAGCCTTAATTGCAAGGAGGCAGGGAGCCCTTTCTTGGAGTCCACAACCTCTTGGCCTTCCTTCTTCGTTAAAAGTCCTGTCTACCTACAGAGAAGAAGGAAGGCTGTCCCGTCACACTACAAGAGGTGTACATGTACAAATACCCGGGCTTCATATGGTTCTAACAGTGCATACACTCACAGAGGGCTTGGTTGAAAACCACAGCCACACGGGTACTGCTTCAGCCGGAAACTCTAGTTGTCTGGTTATCTATACTCACATGTCTCCAAGTTTTAAGCCAGCCACTGAATCCATTGCCCAGGTTGCAGAAAGTTTGGAGAAGGATGCCAAGGAGGGAAAGGAAAGGCAGGGCATGTGGTGGTGAAGTTCTTGGCTAAGGCAAGAAGGGTGACGGGGGGAAAGATACAGGGAGTGTGTCTGGCTAAGGGCTGCTTGGAAACAAAGCAGCCTGGGCTAATTCCACACTCCAGCCAAGAGGTGTCCATCCCCAGCTACCCCCACCGCGGGTCTGTGGACTGCAGGGAGATGGCACCGGGGCCTTTGGCAGAGCCAGCCGCCAGCGGCCCTGCTGTGGCAGCTGGCCAGCTTGCTGGAGATCAGCATGCGCCCAGCAGATGTAATGGCAAAACTCAGTGAGGCTGAAAACCAGCGTGGAGCTTCCACACACCCAGCTGGCAGCAGCTGAGAACCGAAGTGGCGTTGTGCTATTTGCATTGGTTTGCTTTGCTTCCTTTCCTCCTGGGTGGGGTGTTCCCTTGTCACAGGCTTACTTACAATGCTTATTAAGATATGATTCAGGGCTGCCTTCACTGGTCCACTGATTTTTTTTCTTGCTTCCTACTAATTTTGTAGTGGTATATTATATATATCCATTTAGAACACTTGTCACTCATAGTACTATACAAACATAAGGATAATGCATTTCCCTCTTTCTTCATCTGCTTATTACATATGTAAAAAGCAGATAGTTTTATGTTCTGAGGAAAAGCAGTTTGGACTACGACTGGACCTTGTAATTCTGTTCCCCTTTTATTGTTTCGTTTAGTTGTTGGAAAAGCATGGGGTCGGGCAGTGAAAAGAGAATGCTTATGAAGCCAGGAAAACCACAGTGAAGGCTGAATATGGGCTTTTAAAAAGTTGAGGATAGATGTAATAACCTCGTGGAAATCAGATTCTGTAAAGGAAACCAAGCCTCAGAAGTAAAAAGCTATAATTGTCAGTCTTTCGATCTTTTGTCAGAAGCTTTTGAAATTAGTCTTAGTGGAAGTGAAGCCATTCATTCAATTCTATTCCCTCTCCTATTTTCCACCCTCATTCTCCCCATCTAAGTTGTTTAGTGTAGGTTCTTTTCTTTATGTGCATTTTTGTAAAATACATACTGTTGTTTTGTATGTGTATATTTTTATTTACATCATTTTCACTTTGACATGTGTATGTGTGGCCCATTACTTCTTGCTACTGCACAGTTCTTCATGACTTGTATGCATACCCTGATTTACGCATCTGCTCCCCTAATGACACACCCGGATTGCCTCTAACTCTCCAACACAGTGTTTCTGGAACTATCCATGTCTCCCCTGTATAGACCTGCATGAGAATTTCCACAGGTTGTTCCCAGGAGTAGCAGTGCTGAGTGGTAAGATATGTACATGTTTAATTTTAGTAAGAACCACTGGATTGTCCCCAGCAATGCTACACCGCCTGCATCCCACAACCAGCACATGCAAGTTCTGCTGTCACCACACACAGGCAGACCTCCAACCCTTTCCAGAATTTTTGCAAATTTTTGCTGGTCTGATAAAAATAAGTGGAGTTGTACGCTTTTTAAATCTTTCTCTGATCAATTTGAGCACATCTAAACATGCGTAAGAGTGAGATAAGTCCCAATGTCAGTGGCTTAACAAAATAAATCTTATTTTGGGTTCACGTCACAGTCCAGTGTGGGAGAGGCCAGGGCAGGTGTCCTGCTCCAGTGGTCAGACTTCTGCGTGTGTCTCTGTCGTCTCCTGGTGCCCGAGGCCTCCGCTCATTCTCTGCATCCAGCTGGAAGGGCAGGGAGGAGAGATCCCACAGAGGTGTCCTGGGAGATTTGTGGGACCATCTAAGTAGTGCCACACATTGATCCGTTCGCATTCCTTGGGCCACAACTCAGTCACATGACCCAAGGCCAGGGGGCTGAGAAGTGCAGGGCAGCTGTGTGCCAAAGAACAGAAGGCATGAAAGTTGGTGAAGAGTTAGACAATTCTTGCCACGGAATATGTGCTAACTTTGGAGTTTCCTCTTCTACAAATTTCCCGATCACATCCCTGTTCTTTTTTCTTTTTGTATGTCCTGCTGTTGTGGTTGTTGATGTCTGTATTCTAGAAGGTTATGTTCCTTGTTGGTTTTATCCATTGCAAATATTTCTTCCAACCTGACTGCCTGATCACTCTGCTATGAGGTCTTTCATCGATCAGGAATCTAATCTTGATGTAACCTAGTTAATCGATTTTTAGCCTTACGGTTTTTGTTCTTGAAATTGTGTTTGTTATTTATTTACAATTTTAGCCTCTGGATTCCTCTTGAATGTACTTATCACTACGTCCTTTGTCATTTTCCCCATTAGTCTCCAATTTAAAAGGGGGCACTTGTTAAGGCACAGGAAAGAGGAAGGTCCCCAGAAGGAAGGACCCGACCAGAAACTAATTTCCCCGCCTCCAAGCCTCCATTCCAGCCTCCAACTTCCCCTGACCCTGTAGACCCTCACCAGGGAAAACTCAGTTCCCTGAATCTCCCACGGAAATGTACAGCGTTGTTCAGGAAGCTCTTTGAATTGTCTTGAGTGGTGGGCAAGGGCCAGAGCACGGCAGCATGTGCCTGTTAAATGTTGCAACATTAGCAGACGTTCAGTTAGAACTTTGTCAAGCACACTGAACTTCTTTTGATCTCCCTCCCATGTTGTTTCTTAACTTTGATCTCTTGCTCACGCTGCTCCCTTGCCTGAAAAGCCCTCTCTACATTTGTTTGGTTAAACCCTTTTACCCTCAAGACTCAGGGTTGGCATTATTCCTGGGAAGAACTCTCTGACACCTCTACCCCAATTCCAAGTCTAGGTTAACACGCGTCTTTTGTGCTCCCCAATGCCCTGCACATCTCTCTCTTCCTGACTTTACCACGCTATATTGCAATGCCCATTTGCCCATCTGATTGTGAACCTTCTGGAAGAGCCTGAATCCAGTTCCCCTTTGTACTCCTGTTCTAACATGGGACCGAACACATGCATTGGCCTTAGCAGCTGTCGAGCGGATCTGATGGGCTTGCTCTGCCCTATCCATTGCACTTGGCTTTCTTGACCCTTCATCCTGGGCTTTTTTGGGGGAGGTTTTCACTACAGCAGACAGGGCTCAGAAGAATTCCCCTCCAGGGACCAGCCAGGCTACCTCTTCACTCAGTCTGTCATCCAGGCTACTACTTATGGGCTAGTCACTAGCCTGGCCCTGGAGCAGGCAGATGTGGGTTGGCCTTCCTGGGCCTTAGCTTCCCTTGTGGAGGAGGAGGGGCACTGTGTATAACATATGGTGGAGTGAAGGTCAGTGAAAATCAGGGTGCTCCGCGCTGGCAGGCACCCTCCTCTCCTGATTGTCCCACTCCTGAAGGCTGGGTCCCCTTGAACAGGAGAGCAGGCCTCAGGCAAATGAGTGGGGTGGTGGATGAGTAAGGTTGAGGGAAGAGTCTTCCCACCCTGTTAGCCCTGCAGCCTGCCAAGCTCAAGGCTCTGCTGCCCCCTTGTGTCCAGAGAATGAAGGGCAAGAGAACCGTAATCCGGAGAGGTCCAGGACTGGCCCGGAGGGAGCCTCGCAGCTGACTTCACACCCACTTCTGAAGGGCACACACCCGCACCCAGACACTTTTACCAAGATGACCAGCCTTATCCTCTAGGAGTGGGCCACCCATCCCACTCACTGCCTGTTATTTCGCTGGAGGTCTGAGTGCCAGGGAGCCTCCTTTGGAAAGCAGAACTGGGGGGCTCGAACATTTCTGAGGGCTTCTCCACCAGAGGCCTATGGACAGAATACAAACAGGCAGGGAGCAGCTCCTCTCTGCCTGTAGACTCTGATTCCAGAGGCAACCTCCACTCCGATTCTGGAGAGCACTGTTACAGAGAGAGGGGGGCCGTTGGGCTTGGCCCCTGCTCCCCTAGATGCGCCTGCTCTTACACCACTCTCCCTGTGCTGAGTCCCGGGCCAGGTCCGTCCATCTGTACGGAGCCCTCCTTCTGTGTTCTCTGCCCCAGTTACTCTGCGCAGCATCAACCTGCTGATTTCCTTCAGAAGGCTTCTCACACTCCGACAGTGCCCCTATCTTGTCTACTCTTGTCGGCCTTCCCTTCTCCTCCCCAGGAGAATGAAGGCAGGGCCTTGTTGGGCTCCTTGACTGCCTCCCCAGATTACAGAGCAGGGCCTGGCACACAGTGGTCCCGTAGCACA
>PVKU01009675.1:42900-59600 GCA_004027475.1 Anoura caudifer
CACACACACGTTAGGCAATCTCTTCTGTGTGCCCTCACCTCCCGGAACACTGCTGTCACAACTGTTTATGAGCTCAGCAAGGGCACAGATCGAGTCGTATTTTTCATCACATTCTCAGTGCCCGGCAGATGCTAAATAAATATTTATTGATGAACTCTGATTATCCCTGGAGAGGCTTTCAGGGTGCCCAAGGCCCCGAGATACCTTCCTAACCTTGTCTCCCTCTACTCTCTCACAGGGAGCCACCCTCTAGGCAAAGGAAACAGCACTTCATTCACCCACCATTTGCCTAAGGTCGCGTTTGTAGCAACCTCATACCCTCCAGCGGAAATGCCTTTCCAACCATCATCTCCTTTCTAACACATCTTGCCTGTCACTTCCTCCATGAAACCCCCCTCAGTTCCTGAGCAGGAAGTAATCCTTCCCTCTCCTGTGATCCCATCATTCTGCCTTGTGGTGGAGTCCTGTGCCTGCTCTGTGGGTGTTTAACAAAGTGTGTTGCTTATTATTTCAGCTAGTTGTAAACCCTTTCTAGTCACTAGCACATCTTGCCCACATTGATATCTTTCTATATTCCATGTAGTCAAACGCAATGCCCACCTGTAGTCAGCCCACAAAGTGTCTGTGGTAACTAAATTCACGTAAAGGAGCCAATAGCTCCCTGATGTGAATGCCTGTGTAACTAACATCAAAACCCCAGAAAAGCCTAGCGCAGGCTGCACACCCATGATTCACGTGGTAAGTGGCGCTCTGGGCTCCCTGGTCCTGCGGAGAACACCTGCCCTGGACACCCTCCCCATTGGCCCACCATCTTGTTCTTTGCCTTATACTTTCCCGGCCCTTCCAGATTTCTAACTGTACATGCTGGTGTACACCTGGAGCTCTCCTTGGATGGGGTGTTACCACTCAGTCTCTGGATGCATCTACTGCAGGCTTTTCCTGGTAGCTGACTCCTGATCTGGGCTCAGCCTTTGGGAGTCAACCTCATACATAACTCATGTGGTGGAACTACGGATAGATTTCACCCAACCTCTACTACCAGTGGTGTACACATGTACTTGTGTGCACATGCCCACATATACACACAAGAATACACCACATGGGTAGAATACGCACAAGATACACACAAGGTACACACATTGGGCAGATAGAATGTGGCCAAGGGCAGCCGTGTTTAGTGTGAGGGCGAGAAAGGTTCTGATGCTTAGTACAGTGCCCTGCTTTACTCAGGCAGTCAATAAATATTTGATAAATAAACAAATTATTTACTTTCCCACCTCCCACCCCCATCGCTGTCACTACTTGGACACTTCTCTGCTCACTTGAAACACTGGCCTTTTTACCGTACCAAGTGACCAGTATATGAGCAGTGCCCTTTAGAAACAGGGCCCCAACCTGTGTACACCAGTGTCTCCAGTTTTTCTTGAAGTTCACAAAGCACAGTCCGTTATTTCCCCTCTTGGTCTCGGCACAAGTCACTGGCAATCCTTGCTCCTCACCCCGCTCCATCCCATGCCTTTGGCTGGCTTATTCTGGGTCACCTTGTCGAGCTGACTCAACTGCCACTGCTTCCATCACAAAGTCTTTCCCAAATTACCCATCCCTACCTCAAACTGGGCTAGGTGAGTAGGTTGCATGGGACAAAACAAAAAAAGGAAAGTAATTTCTCTACCTCTTTTAAAATCACTTATTATATGCATATATAAAGTTGGCCAAAACTTGTACATACAACGTTGCATGTGTAGTTATTTACCAAGTGCACTCACCTTATACTTTAGGTCTCACAGAATCCTGGGAGAGGTGTTATTATTTCCATTTCCATGCCTTTGAGATATTAACGACACACCTACAGCCAGTATAAAAATCCATGTTTCCTGACAGCAAAGCCTGTGTTCTTCGCATGTCATGGTTGTACCTGCAGGGTGAGCAGGGAGAAGATGGAAGTGGTGAGTGAACACAAATGTTGTACAGTCTCCAAAGGCCTACAGTAGGAGATCATGGGGGCTCCGCTGTCTTCACTCCATGCGTGTTACCTTGAGGATCGAGCCCTCAGTGAGGGGTAGCAAAGCTTTATTTCTCCGTCCAATTCTTTTCCCCAACCCCCAGCCATTAGTGGAATATACTATAAACCTCTCTGTTTGAAATAAACATCCCCATTTACCTGGCAATCATGTATAATAAAACTCTAAAAGCAGTTGCTGGTAAGGGTTCTAAATAAAACCAACTAAATAGGAAGGAATCAAATTAGGTGGCAGAATGACAGCTAGAAGCCCCGTCCCTGGGCCCTCCCAGCTCCTTCGACATCTGCTGCATCAGTCTCTCCTCTGGGCCACACGGAAGAACATTGCCATGCAGTCTGAACAGTTGTCTAAGCTGGTCTCAGCGGCAGGCCGAGCCTTCTCCAGCTTCTCAGTAGTGAAGCTGCCTCCTGCAGGAAATTTCTCCTCCAGGGGCAGCACGGAGTCATTCTTGTTCCCTACCATGTAGAAGCTGGTCTCAAAGCCCCAACTCAATGACAGATGGCCCCTGGACCCCAACAGGGCTCTGAGACAGCTCCCAGGGTTGGTGAGGTGCAGGTAGCCTCGAGGCACAGGGAGAAAATGAGGCAGTCCTCCAGGGGCAGGACTGCAGGTTCCAGGGCCATTCTTTCCAAATGTCATACCTGAGCACCCAGAGACAGCTCTCCTTAACCACCCTTCCTTTCCAGCCTACTTGTCTCTGGAAGAGGAAAGAGTGGCCAGCTTGGTCATGCTGATCATGTAAGATGGATGCATTGTTCCCGGCCATTCTTTGACTTCCGCACAGACTTATAGAATATCAGATCACTGGTTTTATGGATAAAGAAACTGAATCTCAGAGACAGACACAGTCATGAAGCCCGCTGTTGACAAAGTCAAGCCTAGGATCTACCAGTCCTCTGGTCAATTCACTTTCCGCCTACAGTCCTCCTCCAACAAGGTACCCCTGAGTATTAGCCTATTCTCTTTCTGCTAGGCCAACATTGAACACAACCTAGGTGAGTGCCATAAAGCATAGAAAACCTGCCTGGAAGCAGCCAAGTGAGAGCACAAAGCAAGCTTGGTAGACTTCGTTGGGGATCTCTATTTTCTCAATTACCTTTCACTCCCCTGACCATTCCACTCTACCTCCTCATTGCCTCACACATTCTATTCTTACTTATACCTATTCTCAGGATGTGGGGCCCATTTACATTGAGGTATGAATAAGAACTAGCACTTGAAGGTTTACTCTTTCTGGTTCTGTATTTTAAAAATCATAGTCTTAAGCAAAAGGAACAGAATCTAATGTACAACTGCAACTATCTTCTCTAGCTAGGGAGAATGATGTTTTGGGAGTGGGGGTGTTATGGTGGACCTTCCTGGTGCCCTAAAATTACACAAGGTAAGTAAATTGTGTTGTACCTGCGGGAAAGATTGGTCTTGACTTGGTCCCACACTTGGTGCAATCCACAGGAAGATTCCACGGGTTTAGATCCACCTGGAGGTTGTCATTGGAACAACAGGGGCACCAGCCAATTAAAATAGATGCCTGCCGCAAATAGCCAGTGGACCAAGCCCTGCCTGGTTTACATCAGGGCTCACTCTGTGACATTCTGGGTTGGCCTTCATGACAGCTTTCTGACTCCAGGTTTGTCTCTAGTCATCTGTTTCTGGCACCTCTTTTAGTCTGTATAGAAGTCACATCTCACTTTTCCTACTTTCTTCTTCTTGGGGCTACACTGACTTCCCTCCTTCTTAGTGTCCATTGGCTTTGCCATTTCTACGTGAATCTCATGGAAAATTTTTGATTCAGAGAGGTAAATGAGCTTCAGCTGTCATGGAGATTCATAACGAACGACGAACTCCTGATCTGTCCCCGCTAGGCTCACACACATGTATTTTAGCACTAGAGACTGGTCAGATGACCCAGGCATCTTCTTCAGCCATCTTTCCAGCTCCATGCAGTTCTTGTCTATAGTCAGTGGATGAGAGGAGTTGGTAATGGCAGGCCGAGAGCCAATGTCAGTCAGGAGTCTTCTTTCCAGCCCCCTGCTTTAAAATAGGAACATTCTTCTTCTTTTCAAAGATTTCATTTATTTATTTTAGAGAGGGGAAGGGAGGGAGAAAGAGAGGGAGAGAAACATCAATGTGTAGTTGCCTCTCACGTGCCCCCTACTAGGGACCTGGCCCACAACCCAGGCATGTTCTCTGGACTGGGAACAAAACTAGTAACCCTTTTATTTGCAGGTTGGCACTCAATCCACTGAGCCATGCCATCTAGGGCTAAAACAGGAACATTCTAAATCATCAGTACCAAAGCATGGCTCTGAGGCCCTTACTTCCTGAAAGGCTTCACTCTCTCTATCTTGGGAATATTAACTCCAGGATTAGGGATTTTGCTACACTAAATAGCTTTAGGCACCACTTTGCACAGCCCCCAGCACTGAGCATGGGTAGTTTTGGTGGCAGAGGAGAGTTAGGCGCCAGAGACCTTGTTGGGGAGGGTGACAATTAGTAGAGAGCTGGTTTTGTGATTTGAACTGCCAATTTACCACTGTTAAGTACAAGCGCAGAGAAGAAATCTGGTCACATTCCTGGGGACGCTTGTTTCCCTACCCCAATCATTCTTCGCTGAAGTGTCTGTCCTTTGGCCCTACCAAGACCACCAATAACATTCCAAAAATCAATCAGCAAACATTTACTGAGAAACAATATATTTCAGGAAACTTGCTTGTCAGTGTGGAGACTAAAACAGTTGGATATAAAACAGAGGAATATCTGAGGAGCAAGTGATCCCACTCCCACACCAGACCACCCAGCCCAAGTTTCCAGTACCAGAAAGATAAGTCCCCATAACTTCTGGCTATAAAAACCATGGGGGCTGGGCTGGCAGAAGAAAGTGCGGGATTCTCAGATCTCTCCTTTTAGAAGGCCTCTCACCACACATGGACTTACACAGACTCACCCCCTCCAGGCTCCAGTACCAGGGCAGCACCTTGAAGTACACCAGTGGCATACAGGGAGGAACTGAAACGTCCGGCATCAGGGCAAGAGCTGGGGGAGCTTTCGCCCAGACAGAACTGCAGACAGCAGCCATTGTACCTTTTCTGAGTCCTTGCCCATGCAAAGCCACAGTGCAGCAGCACCATATCTGAATTGCCATCAACCTGGCTCACACAGTAAGCCCCACCCTGATGATTACTTAAGGGTCCACCCCATCCAAATTATAGGCCTACCCAAGCTGTGTTAACAGTGGCTTCTGCATTTGAAGAGCTGAGCTAGGCACAGGCTTTAGACCTTCCTAAATCTACTCAAACAGTTACAGCTGAGCCCAGCCCCTGTACCTCTCTCTGAGTATCCCCAGGTCTGGCACTAGCAGCAACCATCTGCAGATTGCTTTATAGCTTGTGCCAATGGGCCCCAGATAGAACACAGGTGGAGGCTGACCTTGGCCTGCACCACCTGAGAAACCCCAGAGCCTGAACACCCAGTGGACAGTTACAGACCATGTTGGAGCCCCACCAAACCACCTCCACAAGCCATGGAGGGAGATGGTTGCTGGCCAGGGATCAAAGCCAGTCCTACCAGTTGTCTGGACTGGATATATCCTTCCCATTGACCTGCTGACAACAATCCAGACTCATCTACAAGAGGAGAGAAACTCAGCCCACATGGAAAGCACATCTCGAGTACACAGCTTGGGAGATATGGGAGGCAGTGACACTTGACCCCACAGTATATGTAATACATTAGTTCACACTACCAAGAGAGGGAGTCAGAGCAGCCCTACTTACTACATAGAAACAAACACAGGGAGGCTGCCAAAATAAGGAGACAAAGAAACATGGCCCAAATGAAAGAACAGAACAAAACTGCAGAAAAAGAGTGAAACAAAATGGAGGCAGGCAATATACTAGATGCAGAGTTCAAAACACTGGCTATAAGGATGCTCAATGAGCTTTGTGGGGACATCAACGACATAGAAAATATCTAGTCAGAATTAGAGAGATATATATTAACTGAAATGAAAAATAATTTATGAGGAATCAACAGTACAGTGATTGAAGCCAAGAATCAAATAACCATTTGGAATATAAGGAAGCAAGAAACACCCAATCAGAATAGCAAGGGAAAAAAAAAAGAATACAGAAAAGGACTTCCAGCCAAGATGGAGGCGTAGCTGGACACGCTGTGCCTCCTCTCACAACCAAGATTAAGGACAATAAAAATATAGAACCCCCCCCTAAAAAAAAAGAAAAAGAAAAAGAAAACCCAACCAGGACAGAGAGAAAATTAAATTGTGCAGGCATGTGACAACAATTCACCCTGACCGGTGATCAAAGGAGGCTCTGCAACCAGGGGCGGCTCTGTGACCAGAGGAGGCCCCATGACTGGAGACAACCAAGCGACCGGGGGAGGCTCTGCAAATGGGGGAGGCCCTGAGACTGGGACCAGAGGTGACTCTGTAACCAGCGGCCCTGCGACTGGAGGAGGGGGCATTGTAGAAGACCCAGAGCTCACATCTGTGATCCTAGGTAAGACAAAAAAAAACAAAACAAAACAAAATAAAACAAACAAACAAACAAAAAAACCACCTGGAACTGTGAAAAAAAACAGAGTTGGACCCAAAAAGGGAGCATCCCAATAGCTGAAACAGTGGAAGCTGTGAACACCAGGATACCCAAAGGAGGCTGCACCACTGAATCTCACAGGTATTCTACCACAGAAGTTCGCAGCATAAACCCAGGGAGCCAGAACAGACCAATTTAAGAAGCTGAGGCTGACAAGAAGAGTCTCACAAACAATGGGAAGACAAAGAAACAATCCCCAAATGAAAGAAAAGGAGGAAACCCCAGAAAGAATGCTAAATGAAATAGAGGCAACTCAACTATCAGATATTGAATTCAAAGCAATGGTTATCAGGAAGCTCAATGAGCTCACAATGAGCTACCAAAAACTACAGGGAAGCTACAATGAACTAACTGCAAACTATATCAACATGAAAAAGAAAATAGAAACTATCAATAAGGGCCAAAGCATATGAAGAATACAATTTCTGAACTGAAGAACACAATAGAAGGAATCAAAAGCAGAATCAATGAAGCAGAAGACCAGATTAGTGAGTTGGAGGACAAAGTAGAAAAAACACCCAGAAAGAGCAAGAAAAGGAAAAGATGCTCAGAAGGAATGAAGAGGGATTAAGAGAAATGCAAGACAATATGAAACATAATAATATCCATATAATAGGGATTCCAGAAGGAGAAGAAAAAGAGCAAGGGATAGAAAATCTATTTGAAAAAGTAATGATGGAAAACTTCCCTAATTTGATCAGAGAAAAAGTCACACAAATCCAGGAAACAGAGAGTCCCAATCAAGAGGAACCCAAAGAGGCCCACTTCAAGACACATCATAATTAAAATGGCAAAATTCCAAGACAAAGAGAGAATCTTAAACGCAGCAAGGGAGAAATAGGAAGAAACATACAAGGGAGCCCCGATAAGGTTAGCAGCTGACTTCTCAACGGAAATGCTTCAAGCCAGGAGAGAATGGCAAGAAGTATTCCAGGTAATGAAAACCAAAGGCCTGCAACCAAGACTACTTTACCCAGCAAGGCTTTCAATCAAGATAGAAGGCCAAATAAGGAGCTTCCCAGACAAAAGAAGTCTAAAAGAATACACCTCTACCAAACCAGTTCTGCAAGAGATACTAAAGGAACTGCTTTAAGGAAAGGAAGGAAAGAGAGAGAGAAAGGAACACAGGTACAAAAATGCCAATGAATAAGTACCTATCAATAATAACCTTAAATGTAAATGGATTAAATGCTCCAATCAAAAGACATAGAATGGCTGAATGGATAAGAAAGCATGACCCCCACATAGGCTGCCTACAAGAGACCCACCTCAGGACAAAAGACCTACACAGACTCAAAGTGAAGGGCTGGAAACAAATTTTCCAAGCAAATGGACAGAAAAAAAAGTCGGAGTAGTAATACTCATATCACACAAAATAGACCTCAAAAGAAGGGCCATAAAGAGAGACCCAGAAGGTCACTTCATAATACTCAAGGGAAGAATCCACCAAGAAGACATAAACATTGCAAATATATATGCACCCAGCATAGGAGCACCTAAATACATAAAGAAAATCTTAGAGGACTTCAAGAAACATATTGACAGCAACACAATTATAGTAGGGGATTTTAACACCCCACTGTCAAAAATGGACAGATCTTCCAAACAAAATATCAACAAAGATATTGTGGCATTGAACAACACTCTAGATGAAATGGACTTAACTGGTATATATAGAGCCCTTCATCCCAAAGAAACTAAACACACATTCTTTTCAAATGCACATGGAACATTTTCAAAGATAGACCACATGATAGGACACAAAACAAGACTCAACAAGTTTAAGAAAATGGAAATCATACCAAGCATTTTCTCTGACCACAAGGGACTGAAACTAGAAACCAAACCCAAGGGGAAAACCCAAAACACTCAAAATCATGAAGATTGAATAGCATGCTATTAAACAATGAATGGGGTCAAGAATGAAATTAAGGAAGAAATCAAAAGGTTTCTGGAAACAAATGAAAATGAACTCACAATAACCCCAAACTTATGGAACACAGCAAAGGCAGTCCTCAGAGGGAAGTTCATAGTGATACAGGCCTACATAAAAAAGATAGAAACATCTCAAAGAAGCAACATAACCCTATGCCTACAAGAACTTGAGGAACAACAACAAAGACAGCCCAGAGCAAGTAGAAGGAAGGGAATAACCAAGATCAGAGCAGAATTAAATGACATAGACACTAAAAGCACAGTTCTAAGGATCAATGAATCCAGGAGCTGGTTCTTGGAAAGGATAAACAAAATCCACAAACCTTTAAGCAGATTCATCAAGAAAAAAAGAGAGAAGACCCAAATAAACACAATCAGAAATGAAAGAGGAGAGATTAAAACTGACACCACAGAAATACAAAGGATTGTAAGAAATTACTATGAAGAACTATATGCCAAGAAATTTGAAAACCTAGGTGAAATGGACAAGTTTCTAGAAACATATAATCTCCCAAAACTCAATGAAGAAGAAACAGAAAGCCTGAACAGACCAATAACAGCAGATGAAATTGAAGCAGTAATCAATAAACTCCCAACACACAAAACCCCTGACAAGATGGATTCACAGGAGAATTCTACAAAGCATTTAAGGAAGAGCTAACCCCCATCCTTCACAGACTATTCCAAAAAATCCAAAATGATGGAAGACTCCCAAACTCTTTTTATGAAGCTAGCATCATCCTAATCCCAAAACCAGATAAAGACACAACAAAGAAAGAAAACTTCAGGCCAATATCGCTGATGAACATAGATGCTAAAATCCTCAACAAAATATTGGCAAACTGCATCCAACAATACATTAAAAATATCATACACCATGGCCAATTGGGATTCATCCCTGGGATGCAAGGATGATTCAATATTTGCAAATCAGTAACTGTAATACATCACATAAACAAAAGCAAACACAAAAATCACATGATCATATCAATAGATGCAGAAAAAGCATTTGATAAGGTACAAAACTCATTTATGATAAAAACACTCAGCAAAATGGGAATAGAGGGAGCATTCCTCAACATAATAAAGGCCATATACGAGAGGCCTACAGCCAACATCATACTCAATGGGAAAAAAGTAAAATCTTTTCTACTAAGATCAGGAACAAGACAAGGATGTCCACTTTCACCACTTCTATTCAGTATAGTATTAGAAGTCTTAGCCACAGTGATTAGACAAGAAAAGGAAATAAAAGGCATCCAAATTGGAAAGGAGGAATCAAAAACATCATTGTTTGCAGATGACATGATAGTGTACATAGAATATCCTATAGACTTGGCCAAAAAGCTGCTTGATCTAATAAATAAATTTGGCCAAACAGCAGGATACAAAGTCAATATCCAGAAATCAAAGGCATTTTTGTATACCAACAATGAAACAGCAGAAGCAGAAATCAAGAAAAAAATCCCATTCGTTATAGCAAAAAGAAAAATAAAATACCTAGGAATAAACCTAACCAAGGAGGTAAAAGACCTGTATGCAGAAAACTACACAGCACTGAAGAAAGACATCAAGGAAGATACAAACAAATGGAAACATATACCATGTTCATGGATTGGAAGAATCAACATCATCAAAATGTCCATACTACCCAAAGCAATTTACAGATTCAATGCAATACCTATTAAAGTACCAATGGCATATTTCACAGACATAGAACAAACACTTCAAAAATTTATATGGAACCATAAACAACCACAAACAGCTGCAGCAATTTTGAGAAAGAAGAGCAAAGTAGGAGGGATCACAATACCTGATACCAAATGTATTACAAGGCTACTGTAATCAAAACAGCCTGGTACTGGCATAAGAACAGGCACATGGACCATTGGAACAGAACAGAGAGTCCAGAAATAAACCCAAGTCTCTATGGTCAATTAATATTTGACTTAAAGGGGGCAGGAACATAAAATGGAGTAAAAATAGCCTCTTCAACAAGTGGTGTTGGGAGAACTGAACAGCTACATGCAAAAAAATAAAACTCAAGCACCAACTTACACCATACACAAAAATAAATTCAAGGTGGAAAAAACATTTAAATATAGGCCATGACACCATTAAAGTCCTAGAGGAGAACATAGGCAGGAAAATCTCAGATATTTCACGCAGCAACATTTTTACTGATCTGTCCCCTAAAGCAAGGGACATAAAGGAAAGAATAAACAAATGGGATCTCATCAAAATAAAAACCTTTTGCATGGCTAAAGAAAACAGTATTAAAATAAAAAGAGAACCAACTCTATGGGAAAACATATTTTCCAATGATACCTCAGACAAGGGTTTAATCTCCAAAATATATAAAGAACTTACATGACTCCACTCTAAGAAGACAAGCAACCCAATGAAAAAATGGGCAAAGGACTTGAACATACACTTCTCCAAGGAGGACATACAGAGGACCCAGAGACACATGAAAAGATGCTCAGTATCGCTAGCTACCAGAGAGATGCAAATTAAAACCACAATGAGATACCACTTCACACCAGTCAGAATGGCCATCATAAACAAAGCAACAAACAACAAGTGTTGGAGAGGTTGTGGAGAAAAGGGGATCCTAGTGCACTGTTGGT
Organism: Anoura caudifer; assembly: GCA_004027475.1. Lineage (NCBI taxonomy): Eukaryota > Metazoa > Chordata > Mammalia > Chiroptera > Phyllostomidae > Anoura > Anoura caudifer. The sequence continues at coordinate 54,097 of PVKU01009675.1, forward strand.
AGGATTGCAGACTGGTATAACCACTATGGAAAGCAGTATGGAATTTTCTCAGAAAACTAAAAATGGATCTACCTTTTGACCCAGGAATTCCACTGCTAGGATTATATCCTAAGAACCCTGACACACCAATCCAAAAGAACCTATGCACCCCTATGTTCATAGAAGCACAATTTACAATAGCCAAGTGTTGGAAGCAATCTAGGTGCCCATCAGTAAACGAATGGATCAAAAACCTGTGGTACATTTACACAATGGAATTCTATGCAGCAGAAAGAAGGAAGGAGCTCCTACCCTTCGCGACAGCATGGATGGAACTGGAGAGCATTATGCTAAGTGAAATAAGCCAGGCAGTGAAAGACAAATACCACATGATCTCACCTTTAACAGGAACCTAATCAACCAAACAAACAAACAAGCAAAATATAACCAAAGACACTGAAATTGAGAACAGGCTGACAGTCACAAGAGGGGAGAGCGGAGGGAAGATCAGGGGAAAAGGGGAAAGGTTTACAGGAACAAGTATAAAGGACACATGGATAAAAACTAGAGGGGTGAAAATGGGAGGGAGGTGGGAAGGGCTGGAGTGATGGGCTGGGATGGAAGTAAAAGACAGAAAACTGTAGAAGAACAACAATTAAAATAAATTTAAAAAATAGAAATACAAACTATAATCATTAAAATTAAAAAAAAGAGAGAGAGAATACAAAAACATGGCCAAGACATTTGTGGAAAATCCATTGAAAACAGTTTGGGTTCGCTCAATATTTGTGTGGGGCAGGGCCTCAGGGGATCACCAAAATAGGGCAACCAGTGATAACCAGGTTGATGGAGTCTCAGATATGGCAAGCCATTTTACTTGCACCACCATCTTGACCAGAAGTCTGGAACTCTGGAAATCCCCTGTGAACTCCAAGTATGTGTGAGGGATAATAGAATGGAGATGCCTTAATTGGCCTTTAATCTTCAGTGTTTTTTTAAGCTACACCCTGACCCCACCCCCAACATACAAACAACATCCTAGAATCTGCCCTAAACAACTGAATGGATGTTGCTAATTACTAAAATAGGAAAGGCAAGAAAGAGAACAGATTTTAGTTAAGGGGTGGGGAGGATGAAAAGATGAGAAGAGATGGGTTTAGTTTTGAGCAAATCTAGTTGGAGGCTGCAAAATCTAATCTAACTTACATACAAGTCTAAAGTCACAGAGAGATCTAAGCTGGAGCTACAGATGCTGTGGGATGAGTGTGCAAAATGTACTTGTTCTATAACTGAAGTTTTTGTTCAAAGCCCATTCAAACTTGTGGTTGACGTTACACCTCAATCACTTAGTCTTCCTTCATTAAGAATGCAGTGGAGTAGGAGCAGGCTGGAGGGCAACCTACTTGGTGCCAGGCATGGGGCTGGCATTTGTCCACGCTGCTGGCACCTACTGGGATTATATTGTATAATCTGGTTGGTTATATAATCATTGTTTAACAGGGGTGGCAACCTCCCATTTACTCAACCTCCATGCCTGTATCTCTCTGCCCTATTTCCATTCCCTACTCAGGAGGAAAAGAAAGCCCTCTTCCACTTCTCAGGATTCTCTGGGCTGGGAAACAACTGTAGTCATATTTCTTCCGCTCCAGCACTCTCTTGAGAGTAAGGATAAGTCTGGGGTCTCAGCACTTTCTAGCCCATACTCAGGAAAATGGCCCAAGTTTCCTTTTCTTTTTCAGTAGAAACCACTGAAACTTATCGGCAGTCGCAATGTATACACTGTATGCAGCAAACACCCTTACAAGTCTATGCTCAACCTGATCTTGCAAGAAAGGATTCACCACAGAGTTGCTAGAAGAGAAGGAAGAAAAAATTAACTGACTTGTTTCTAAGGGTAGAGGACAGAAATAAATATAAAATTTAATTTATGAGTGTCCCATGGGCAAAGGCTGAACTAGAAGATTCATACAATGAGCAGCAATTGCAGACAAAGTACAAGACAAATAGCTTTCTCCATTTATTTTCCTCTGTAGTTATTTTTTAATATTCAAAGCATTTATTACAGTTTTCATTTTGTAAAAATGTATATTTTTAACAGGGTGGAAGAATGTTAAATACTTCATGCCAGATAGACCTTAGTATTGAGAACCCTTCTGCTGCAGTAACTTCCTCCAGTTCATACATTCATGAGTGCAGGGCACATGTATAAATATCCACACACACGGTGCCTCAAGGGCTGGGGAAGATTGAAAACTATTGGCCATAGGCAGTTGGGCCTCTGGTGGACTCATCGAAATCACTCCATAGGAGAGCAAGTGGCTCAATTTTTCTCTCCAGTCTCTACCTTTACAGAGACCAAGAACCTTAAATCATAGACTTACATCCTACTTTTAAAAGCAAGAGGCATTTGTCTGAAGATGAGGGTAAGCAAAGCGGGGAAAAAAGATGAAGCTAAGAACAACAAGCACTTTTAGCTGGAGTTGGGTCACTGCAAGAAGCTGAGGGACCTGGGGCAGCATCTGTGATCGAAGGGGGAGGGATGGTGCTCGGCATGGCTTAGAGTTCCTAGTAACAAGGGTGATACAGTAACAGAAAGTGATAATTTGGGGGAGACAAGGAAAGGGCGATAAGAAAAAATATACACTTGGAAGTTTTACTCTTTTTTTTTTTTTGCCTCTGCACTGTGTCACTAAATACATCGCTGCACATTCAAACATCCTCATCCAGTAAAGCTTCAGATTAGCAGAATATACTTTTTTCACTCACATACACAACCCCTCACATTCACATTGGTGCATTGACCCTAAAAATTTTTCAGTCACACTCTTCTTTTTAATCCTTACCCAAGAATATGTTTTTTATTGATGTTGGAGAGAGAGGAAGGGGACAGAGAGAGAAAGAGCAATTGGTTGCCTCCTATATGCTCCCCTACCAGCGATCGAACCCGCAACTCTTTGGTGTATGGATGATGCTACAAGCAACTGAGCAACCCTTCCAGGGCACACTTTGCTTTTAAACTTGAGTCAATATAAAACTTCATTCAAAATGTTAGAAAAAATATACATGTTTATACAAGGCAGGTTGTGGCAGGATGCTGAGGGGTTCTCCCTCTCTGGGTGGCCCCAGGAGAGGGGACTGAGGTCTCACATATTTGTCTTTCTATCTCATCCCACCATGATTCTCACCCCAAGAACCAGCAGCACCCTAATGAGGAGCACAAGTTTCTTATCTCACATTGGCCTAAATAAATAAGAATGGTGAGATATAAAAATGTAATTAGTAATATAAATTTGGTTAATTTGTATATTGAACTCTGTAATCTGGAAACAAAAGTAATAGCTTGCGTAAAGTTATCCCTGGGATATTAAAAAACTGACTGTATTTAAAACCATGGACAAATTATAAAACTTCCCATAAGTAAAAATAATATAAAAAATAGCATACTCTGAACAAAATTCAATCTACAAGTATATGAGGTCTGTCCAGAAAAAGTACAGCCACTGTTAATATAATGAGAATAGTTTGCATGGCATCAATGTAACCTGGAAGCCAAGGAGAATGGACTGGAATGTGCATGCATAAGCAATGATGATGTCATTGTACTAGTCAGTGGGGGCAGTAGGCACTGTTGAGTGAGCACGTGTACTGTATAGCCTTTGCATTCAAAATGACCGAGCAAGTAGAGCAATGAATCTGCATCAAATTTTGCATTAACTTTGAACATTCCTCTGAAAAAAGTATTTGGATGATTCAGGTTTTCAGGGATGATGCAATGAGTGCAATACAAATAAAAATGTGCTACAGATGCTTCAAAGATGGCCAAGAATCTGTTGAAAGTGAGACATGTTCTGGAAGGCCTGCAACAAGCAAACACCTGAGATCATGTTGAATATGTACAGGCTGCAATCAACAAAGGTCGGTGAATGACAGTGTGAGAGCTAGAAGCTACATAATAGATTCCAAAAACTACTGTGTCCAAGATTTTGATGTGGCACCCTGGCATGAAATGTGATGTGGCAAAACTCATTCTACAGCTTCTGCTACCAGAGCAGAAGGAACATCGTGCTGCTGTTGCTAATGATTTGATTCAAACCACTACCAGTGAACCAGATTTCCTCAAGAAGGTCATAACCAGAGATGAATCATGTGGGTCAACAGCTGTGTTCTGGATATTAAGGCCTAGTTGTCCCAATGGAAGTCACTTTGATACTTTGATCTCCATGCCCAAAGAAGGTGCAGCAAAGTCACAGCAAGATCAAGACCATGTTAACTGTGTTTTTTTTGTTTGGGAAGGTGTTGTCCATCATGAGTATGCCCCTCCAGGCCAAACAATTAATAGGGAGTACCACCTCAATGTTCTTTGTCAGTTGAGAGATGCACTACCATGAAAATGGCCGTAGTTATGGGCAATTTGTAACTTCATCACAACAACGTGACCACTCATGCATCATGTCTTGTGCAGTGTTTTTTATCAAAGCATCAGATCACCCAGGTGACTCAGCCCCACTACAACCCAGATTTGGTACCCTGCAACTTCTGGCATTTCCAAAAACTAAAATCACCTTTGAAAGGGAAGAGATTTCAGACTGTTGATGCAATTCAGGAAAATATATGGGGCAGCTGATGGAGATTCCAACAAAGAATTTTGCAGTGTTGTGAACAATGAAAGAGATGCTGACAGAACTGTGTGAGATCCCAAGGTACCTATTTTGTATCTTGTGTCTTGTATCTTCTTTAAAAAATCTATCTATTTTTCATAGTATGTGGATGGATAGTTTCTGGACAGACCTCATAGATATTACTAGCACAACCAGAAAACAAAGACCCTGCTACACAGAAATTTTAAAATGATCTCTTAAAGACTTTTGGATCAATGAGAAAACCAAAACAAAATTTACAAATCTATAGGAAAAAAACCCACAGATAAGAATCTATAAAACACAAGCAGAGGAAGATGAATAGAAAAAAATGTTTTAGGTATCCAAATCAAGAAGTTTAAAAAAATTAAAAACACATTTAAAGAAAGCATAAGTATGAAATTAACAAAGCTAAAGGCGAACATTAATAAGTGAGTGAAGGAATGCGCACAGAAGCCAGACTGGAGTAATGGGATGAGCTAGAGGTTAAGGGGAAAGGAGGAAGTGCAGGCAGAGGATGTAAACAACACTTTCAAAAGCTTGGCTGTGAAAGGCAAGGAAGATGTTGGGCAGCAGCAAAAACTAAATGAGCCTTAGATAGAGAGAGAAGCACTAAATATTTTGACAGTGGAAGAAAAGTCTGGGTGTCAATATGAGTCAAATTTATAGGAATGAGTAGGAACTGAGAGTTCACAGCTAGAAGTTGTGTTTTTCCTGAAGGTAATGAGTAGGAAGGTATAGGTATTTGAGATTTGAGGTGAGAACCTACAACAAATGGAAGGCAAAGACTGGGGAAATACAGAATTATTTGGTGTTTTCAAAGGCCCAGATGACTTGGTAGGCATTGTGCTCAGAAGTGTGGTTATCTCTAGCATGCTTAAAAGTCTG
>PVKU01009676.1:0-59402 GCA_004027475.1 Anoura caudifer
TTAACATTGAAAAGTAGATTTGCACACCCGAAGTGTTACTAATGGACTTGAAACTTTTTAGTAACTGAATTGTGTATCAGTTTTTAAATTTAAAGTGAAATAAATTGGCTTCACAGTTACTGCAGCCACATTCAAATCACTTTTTACATTTATTAATTATAGAGAGAGAGGCAGTGAAAGAAAGAGAAATGTCTGTGTGAGAGAGAAACATGAGCTGGTTGCCTCTCACATGCATCCCAGCCGCAAACGGACCCCACAGCCGGGGCTTGCGCCCTGACCAGGAATTGAACCGGCAACCTTTCAGCTGACGCGATGATGCTCCAACCAACTGAACCATGCAGCCAGGGCTCCCGCTGCCTTTTAAATGCTCAACCCTCCTGAGCCTCGTGGCCGCCATGATTGGATAGTGAACATTTGGAAGTCATTGCGGTGGTTTCAGTCTTCTTCCTTTTCTTAGCTTAACTTTTTGAAATTCAATTATAGAAAGGAACCTATTACCTAATGGGACAAAAGTGTCCTGGAGGTGCTTGGTTTCCAGTTAGAGGACATTGGCGAGCTCTTGATTCTCTGCCTCCCTCTAACCCCTACCTTCAGCTTTACCCTCAGAAGCCTGAAGCACCTTGGCCCATCCCTGGAGCTCCAGGGAACACTTCACAAGTGGTGGGTAGCTTAGCACCAGGCAAGTTGCTGACCACACATTCAGGATCGTAGAGTCTTGGGGCTCAGGGGAATCTTAGCATGTATCTCCATCCACCCCCATCTCCCCTTATGCTGCAGAAATACTTACGATAAATTCCCTGGCGGTGGTGGTGGCTGGGGGTACTGACCCTCAGCCAAACACCTGGGAACAGATGCATCTCTTCATTCTGTTCTGACTGACGCGGTTCTCCGAGTCCTGCTCCCATCTCCCTAACTAGGCAGAGTGGGGGAGGGGAGGCAGCAAGGACTGCCTTTCGCAGCACCACAGCACCCACGCAAAGCAGGACAGTCAGTAAATTCTTAACCAAGGGCCTGACTGACCGCAGGAATTCAAGGTCGCCTGACATATCGGGGTCGTTGCTCTGCACAACCGCAAAGCACACCATTCACATTGTGTTACATGGTTCTGCAAGTAGCGGCCTTGTAAAACTAGACTGGACTTTATTTTGCAACTGAGAAAGTCTTAAGACATTCTTGTTTGGAGCAAAGTTATGTTCTTCCTTATTCTCTGATGGAAAGCAACCACATGAGCAAATTTTGTCAACTTTCTTAGGAATTCATGTCCTCAGGAACCGTGGGTGGATGCATGGCCTGTGCGTGTGTAAGGTGTGCGGGGAAGCTGCTCTGTTGGGAGGAAACAGTTTGTCCATTTCAGTCTGGCCTTCGGGAGGCCACTGAGTACCTCCAAGAGAGGACCCGGGAGACCCAGAATTTATTTATAGAAGTAGTGTATTTATTCCTACATGTTTGAACTTCAGTCACCTTCAAAGCCCTCTCCATGTGATGCAACACACCTATCGAGACGGTTTTTCCACGGCTCCAAGCAGTTTTTGAACTCGCTGATTTTGATGCCTTTTAGTGCCTCTGCCATTTTTTGTTTCTCCTCTTCCGCATCCTCAAAACATTTCCTTTGAGGACTTTTTTCATCCATGAAAATGAACAAACACAGTGTCACTTGGGGCCAGATGGGATGAATAGGGAAGGTGGGGTGCATGGGTCGACCCATGCCATTTTTGGTCAAAAACTGCTGAACACTCTGAACCGTGTGGCAGGTGTGCTTGTAAGTCACCCACCATGAAATGGGCCAACACATTGAAAGAGTCTTCAGAAAAGATCCACTGAAGCTGAATGCAGCCTCTCACAACAACACCAGCTGGTACAGTGATACAGACGGGTTCCTGCAACACTCACCTAAGGGGTGAAGCCTGTACTCCAAGGGGCCTGCCCAATAGAAAACAGTTTTGGGTTTTTGGGCCCCCTCTCGTATCTTTTAGAATTTTCTACTAATGGAATGTTCCCCAGGTTGAAGATGTCTTAGAGCTCCTTACCTTGTAAAGCACCCAGAGCATGATCCGTAAGAACCGAGATCATGTACCTGTCATCAAAAGAGAGACTGTTGTGGCTGCATGGTATCTATCTTCGTGGAGTTGAGGAACCGCAGAGGAAGGGGAGGGAGCAGAGGGTCCTCTTAAGAAAACTCTGTGTCTGCTTTTGTGTTTTTCAAACTGACAGGTATTTGTTTTTTCTCCTGTCTACCCAGGAAATCAAGTGCTGCCTCCTGGAGCTGCTCTCGGAAACGGGCTTACACCGGAGGCCGCGGAAGACCTTGGCCTTCCTGCGGGAATTGCTGTGGCAGCCTCGCTCATCGACGCCCATGCGGGAGGACTAGGTAATCGTCCTTCGCTGCCTGTTTACCGCCCATGCTGTTTTCGCGTGGATTATCCCCAGAACGGGACACACCTTTGGTTTTAAAGCCAAGATCCAGGGCTGGTGATTCAAGATGTCATAATAAAAAGCCTCTTCACAGTTAGGCATTTGGCTAGAATTATAGGGCTTTTTAGCAAATATAGAATTTATTTCTAATTTTATTAATTTTTCATGTAAAATAGAATGAAATGATTGGAATTAATATGCTGATGGCTCTTCGTTTTACTGAATATTCGAGAAAGATGTTTTAAGTTCCAACGAGCACGTATGATGACAGTATATTTACTGTACCGCTTTTTCTAATGGTGTTCCAAAACCCTCACAAGTCAAATGGATTTACCTTCAGAGTATGTTTGGCTTGTATCCTATGTCCACTTACCTGAGTGTGGTCTTGATTTCACCTCCTAAATAACCCTTAAACCTGGCATTCTTGTATTATGTGTTCATTATATCAAAGACCCATTGAAAACTTTCTGTGTGGCAGCCGTGATGCTAGGGGACAGTGAATTTAAACTGAAATCAAGGTCTCTTCCCCAGAATTTAATGGGGAGGCAGAAGATGGGGTACAGATTACAGTGAAGTGCGGTAACTCTATCCTCTCCGTTATCCTCATTGCATCTGGGAACGGGGCGGTGAAGGGGGTTGTTCAGATTCTCAACCTCTCTCGCTGCACCTGCGGCTGTGTCTTCTTATTTTTTCCAGTTCTTCTTTCTAACAGTGTTTTTTTAAAATTATGGTTCAGACCCCATGAGGTCAGTTTAGTGGGGCATGACCATTGAATTTTCAGAGTCGAATGGGCCAGAGTAGAAAACAGAGCCCATCTCATACAGCAAGTCCCTTTCCATGGACTCATGGGCATGTGCACCCTGGGCCATGATGAAAATGAACTTCCACCATGGGTCAGAGTAAGACAAACTTTGAAAGATATTCTGGTCTATACTTCGATTGACAGCCAAGAGTTATCTTTTAAATACCTACGTAGAATTGTGTTCCCCAAAGTCTGGGCATTGTACCTCTGCATCTTCTGCTCCCAGCGTGGCTGGTCCTCCCCTAACTTGAAGACTCATGCTGGGTGCTGTCTCCTCCGTGCAGCCTTCCGAGGAGCACTCCGATTTGTTTAGAAATGGCCTGGGTTGTGCTTCTTTCCGCGCCCACCCCTGGTGAAGAAATGATCGCATCGTTGCTGGGATTACTGTTTTGCCTGCTTGTTTTTCCCACTAAACTCGGAGCTCCTCGAGGACTTGCATCACCTGCGCGGAGCCCTGTGTCTTGATTCCTGTAGGTGCTTGATCCATTTATTAAATGAATAAAGTCACGTGAAGGCAATGGTGAGGTGAAGTGGCCTTACCCTGTAGAGTGAAAGTTTATTCTGTTTCCTTATGTGGCAGATTATGAAGCCATATCTTGCTCTTCTACATAGTCCATGGATTTGTGGAGTAGGGTAGCTCTCAGTGATCTATGAACCTGGCTGTCCTATTCATCTCTGTGTGTTTAGGGTCTAACGTCGTGTCTGAGAAGTAGTGAACAGCCAATAATGTATGTGAGTGGGTCGAATGGTAGACAATAGGGATCGCAGGCCAGGTGTTTCTCGCCCTTTTCAGTATGAGCCGTATGTGCTTTGATTGGAATGCCGTGGTGTTGGTTTTAAGGACAGGCATGGAGAGAACTTGTGATCTAGACAGGTTTCTGCCCCCTCATCACCCTGACATTCCGTCATGTTTGAAGCCGGGGAAGCTTTCTCTCTTGTGCGTTCCCACTTCTCCCTGGGGCCGCGGTCTCAGTCACCCACCCCCTCCAGGGGGCAAGCACTGGGCTTGGGCCACCTTAGGCTGCAAGTAAGTGGGCTGCTCCTTGGGGAGCTACAGGGCTCATTTCCATGCCGGTTTCCCAGACCTCCCGTCTCCCCCAGACTCACTACGCCCTCCAGGAGGGAAGCCGCTTGGTCTCCGTTACCTGGAACTATGGACACTCAAGTGTGTGTTGGGGGAACTGGCCTGGGAGGAGCTCAGGCCATTACATGACCCCTCTTTCCCTAATCACCGAAAGAAAATTTATCTTTAGAAGTTTTGCCTGAGGCCTTTGTTCCTTTCAAAATGCAAATGCTCTTAAGTTAGTGGGTTTCCCTTATACTTTCCAAAAGTAAGTTATTTAAGTGGAAAGATAAAAGAAGGATTTTGGATTCTTGAATGGTTGCGCTAAAGGGCCAGCAGTGGCTGGGACGGGCACAGGGAAGGGATTCCCACGAGGTGGGACATTAAAGACCTACTTGACCATCATGACCAAGCTTTACCCTTCTCATCCTCCCTTCGGCCTCCACCTCCCCTCACCTAACAGCCACTTCAGGATTACACGGCTGGGTAAGAGAGGAGGCCTGGGAGTGAGCATTCACTCTTGTTTCCCACTCTGCCTATGCCCCCACCAAGGTATGCAGAAGAACAGAGGCCTAAAAGTCCTAAAAAGTTTTTCCACTCATCTAACCATGTGGTCACCAAAGATACATACTGAGCGCCTGTGAACCTGGCCGTTACTGGTCTGGGCACTGGGGATTATCAGCAGTGAATGCAGCAGACAAAGCCCTACTCTTTTTGGAGAGAAAATTCTGGTTGTTCTCTCCTGGCCTGCATGTTTGTAGCTCAACAATAGAAGTTTCAGATGCTGTGATAAGGGCTCTGAACACGGACTCCCAATATTTGCATGTAAATGCCTGTTCTCCCTGCCTGTGTACCTCGGGCCAGATATCGTACCTCTTCACACTTCTGCTTCCTCTTCTGCATAAGAGAGAGAAGGGGCCCCTCGCAGGGTTGTTATGAAAACAAGTGGTGTCAGTAGATAAAGCAGCTGGCATTGCATCTGATGCATAGTTGGCATGCAATACTGAGGTATCTCTTTAGTTTTTTAACTCCAGAACCACAATGCCTGGCGCAAAGTAGGGGCTTTGTGAATGGAAGTTCTCTGAGATACCGCCCTGGGAAGAAGGGTACAGGAGAGCTATCTTCCCTTCGGAGAGGCGTTTGGAAAAGAACCTCGGGCTTCCGGATTCCATCTGACTTCCCTGAATCGGCCCTAGTTGTCCATTCCTGCCTCTCTGTAACAGAACGCAGAGTTCACTGCTTTAAGATGCTGTGTATTTGGAGATCAGAAACAACCTCAAGAAATGGTTAGATGAACTCCGTGCTAAGAGATCATTGACTGTCGGGGTGTGAGAATCCAGCTTTGCAGGTCGGAATCAGATGCCATCCAGACCTTGCAAAAACAGGCCCCGACAGTTACGGTCCCTTCAAGTGCTGACCTGGCCTGGCCCCCACATTCTGACTGGCAGGAGGGGCCAGCACTGTGCTTTGGAGAAATCCTCCTGGACTCTCATGCTCAAGAGAAGCCTGGGACTAGAGAATCAAGATCAAAGGAGCAAGTAAAACTCAACTCATGCTTTATCCAGTGCTAGGGAAAGAAGAGGAAGGACTTTGTGGGAATGAAAACCGAAGATAAAAGAACATTTTGTTCTTAAGGTGCCGGTTAGTAAGTTCCCCAGCAGACAGCCAGGAGATGGGAGGAGCTGTGTTTGCTCTTTGTGGGGGTGGTTCTGGCCAGGGCTCCTGCTGCTGATATTTTTCTAGCTTATAAAAATAGTGTTAACTTTGTTCCAGGTCTGTTCTTGGCTCCAGCACCCGAGCTGCCTGATTCCTGTCCCAGGCCCCTCTCCTCTCAGTTGTTTTTATCTATCAGACAAACTATCTTATCAAAGCTTGAATCTGGTGCTGTCTCCCGTGGGACCCTTCGCTGGCTCCCCCACGCTCCTTCCTGTTTGCTCCAACTGTGTCTTGGACTCGCCTCCATCACTGTGCGTATTATCCGGTTTTGTGTGTGCGGTATTGTCTCATTTGCCAGCATGTAAACTCTCTGAGAGAAGGCGCTGCCATTTCATCCTGTATCCCAGCAAACCTGCCCAGTGCTTTGCTCGTGGAGGACCTTTAACTCCTGCATATTCAGCGAACGAGTGAATGAAATGTTCCTTACGCGAGGGAATGATATTACAAATGAGCATTGTAGTAACTTCTCATCACAGAGCAGGCATTCCTATATAAGATATACCTGGCTCCATTCACGCAGCAAAACAGCGTGCTTGGAGCACTCTGCGGTCCGCTCCTAGATGCCTAGAAACCGGTGTCCTTTGTACTCCTATCACATCAGCAAGTGCTGGCCAAGAGCAAACTTTGTGCCTAGGTTTAGCATCATTCTTTGATTCCAGACACTGGATTCTTTGCCAGATGTCGAATTGGCTTAAACTGCTCATCTGGGCCAGATGTTGAATTGGCTTAAATTGCTCATCTGTGTTGCAGCATGAAATCAAAATGGAGATTTTGAATTTCTTTCTTTGCTTCTTCTTCCTTTTCTTAATTGCAGAAGAATTGGTTTAGCCAGTCTTGCAGAAGGAGCTACAGGTCCATCCCCTCCTGCAGCGAAACGTAATTTGTTCCAGTGAACAATAAAATGTGCCCGCTTACTGTCTCCGCTATCAGCGCTCTAGAAGCAGCGCTGATTCTCGAGGCCGTGTTACATATACTGTTGTTTTGTTCCCTTTGTGAAATGAGACCGTGAAGCTCACAGAGACAACCTGCCTTGCCCAGATCCGCACAGTAAGGGCAGATGCTTGATTTCAACCCGTGCCATCTGATTCCACAGCCCACACTTCTAATCGCTCGGCTCTATGGAATGGCTTTTTTATTTTATTAAAATGTGACCCATTGCATTCTTGGATTTGACCCTTAAACTCCCATTTGCACAAGTAACAAATATTTAAAAAGGAAAGTCCTTCAATAAACATTAATTGGTGGCCCATTTTACTAGTTGATGGGGGTGTAAGGTAGGTATGAATGAGAGCTGGATTTCTGGGAGTTTGTAGTCTAGTAGAGAAAATAAACATTAAATAAACATTTGCAGTTATGTGTGCCAAGTATAGAGAGCTTTGGAAAAGCATAGAATGTGCCCAAAATTGAGACATGGAGAATTATAAAAGGATTTTTAGAGAAAGTGATATCTAGTGCTATAATTACATTTCTTGTTAAACTGAGATTTATTTACTTATTATAACTTTCAAGCTCCAATTAGGCTTTTTCCTAATACAACCTATGATATCATCATTAATAAAGACAAGTATTAGAACCATTATTCTTATTGGTATTATTACTATCATGACCTTCTCACCTGCCTTCTACATACCAAGTATTCCGCCTGACACTTGAAATACTTCGCCTCTTGCTTCTCATAACATTCCTTCAAGGCATAAGTTATCTCCCTTTTTGTACATGAGGAAGTTAAAGGCAGAAAACATAACATTTTCCCTAATTGCGTAATTAGTGTTATGGCAAGATTTGAACTTGAGTCTGACTCCAAAATCCATATTTTCTGCCTCTGTACTTGTGATTCGCAGCAGGGGTGATTCTACCGCCCACCCTCGGGGAAATTGGCCAGGGCTGGGGAAGGCAGAATGGTACTGAACGTGGTGGGTGGAGGCCAGGGATGCTGCTCCGCCCCACGCTGAAGCAAACCATCTCCAGGGATATTATTTCTCTTCCTCAATTCGGCTGATATTTGTAGAAAACAAAAAGCAGCCCCAAGTAAGGGTTCTGCTAATACATTAGTACTTTGTCAACCTGTATTTTGTGAAATCAAGTCCTCCGTGAAAAGATAAAGGAGAGGTGAAGACTGTGGAACAGGGAGTCCCGGGTGATTCCCACCCCTCCGGCTTCCCAAGCGTCGAGCTGCCCCGGACCGCTCCTCCTCTCGGCTCAGCACGCAGCTCCCCTGCTGGCCCCTGCTCCTGCACTTCCCTCGGTTTGGGGGGCCTCCCCGCCAGCCCCCATCCGGGCGGTCCATCCCACTCCTGCGTCAGCACTCGCTGCGAGTGTCACTTCCGCTGCAGAAACTTCTCCAAACTCAGCCTCACTCTTAGGAAAAAATCACTCCCTACTCTGTGTTTCTGCAACACTTTGCACTTATTTCCGTTTTCCCACCAAATTGTGTTCACCTCTGTGTGCGCCTCAGTCAGCATGGAACCCAGAGTCAAAGAATTCATTAAGATAGTGAATGTGAGAGGCTTTTGGAAACTCAGAAACAAGGATTGCCAAATTTGGGCGAGGGGGCCTTTAAAAAATACAGATATCTTGGCACCTACCCTACCGAGGCGTCTAGTTACAAGGTGGAAGACGTCACCTGGTGCCCAGAGGAGACAGCCTGTGGGACAGGTGGCACTGGGCACATGGGTCAGAAGCCGAAGTGACGTGCAGCTGCCAAGTAGACAAATCAGACTGAACCTGAGCTGTGCTGAGGAGGAGCCAGGCCCAGCCTCAGGCCCGCAGCTGCGGGCAGGAGCGGATCCAACAAGAAAGAGAAGGTGGATCCAAAGAGGCAGACAGTCTGTAAGGAATGGGGGGGTTAGAAAAGCAGATAAAGCCACACCAGGGAATTTGGGAGGAGAAAAACAGTGTCAATGCTTAAGCAGACGGAGCAAGGACAATTCCAGGAGAGCCTGGATGCGGGGCAGCGTGGGGGAGGAGGGCTTTGTTAACATGAGTTTGAGTTTATTGTGTTCAGCTGAGGTTTAGTTTAACAAGAACCATCGCTGCCTGAGACCTCAGCAGCTGCAGGAGCTGTGGCAAGGGGCAGAGAGGACACACGGGGGAGGGAGAGCTTCGGGTTTCCTGTTCCCAGGCCCCTAGGCTTGCCCACAGATCTGGGCTTCTCTGGATTACAGAGGACAGGCCTGAGCCAGGAGGCCAGTTTTTACTCTGTGGTCAGAAAGTCAGGAAGGGTCTGGACCCTTGGGGATGCAGCCAGCTCCCCCTGTCCTACCCTGTCCTGCCCATCTCTAAGTTTTGTGCCACATTACTCAGAAGGTACAGTTGTCACCTGCCCTGAAACGGTAACATCTGTAGTTTGATGACTCTTGCTTCTGTTTGGATAATGAGTGACCATGGGCTTTAGAACTAAAATGTTGCTCCAAGATTTTCTGTACCAGAGTCTTCAACTTGCAGATGGGAAAACTGAGGCCCAGAAAAACAGTGAGTCATCCACGTGCCCCCAGCACATCACAGTCAGAATTGAAGTTAGACACTGGGCGCCCTAATTCACCAGCCAGGGCCCCCACCCGCATTACACTGCACCATCTACAAATTAGGGAAAATAAATGATTCTGGGTGTCTGAGGCTTTAGCAGTCGTGTGAGATAAAACCGGGCTCGTTAAACCAGGCTAGCTATTTTTTGACTGTGTAGTAGGGGGAGCAGTAATATTAAAGTTGAATTAATTTTGCTGGTTAACGTTGGTGTTAATCTCATCATCTGTGCGGTGACTTGCCATTTCAAACTGTCTGGCGGGTATTTTTGTCTCCTGTAATGGTTCAGTACAGTGACTCCCAGGAGGTAGAGGGATTTGCCTGCAGTCACAGGATCAGGAAGGGCTGGATCAGGACTCAAACCCCGATCTGTGTGTCTCTCCCCGTGACTTCATGTGTGCTTTGGTGCAGCTTTGGCGTCAACCACGAAACAAGTGCCACCGAGAAAATGGAGCAAAATCTGTGGGAGTTTTGTGCGCTGCCGAGCTCCTGATTTCAAGTAAATCTCTGCCCAACTCATCAGCTTCCAAAACTTCTCCAATATTCAGAGGGAATTTTTAACCAGAAGGTTCTACTTTATTCTCTCATGTAATCACACATGGCTGAAAAGATGAGCTGCTGTTTTCCTTCACTGAGCTTGGGAATGGGAAGAAAAACACAGAATGACCCAGCCCCAGGTTCCCATACTGCCAACCACCTGTTAGGAAGACTTCCCACTCCAAGTTCAAAAGGTAGAAGACCGCTGGGAAAACGTTTGTTTGGAGGCCCTGAGTCTAGTATTGCACTTACGTCACTGCTTACAAGAGCAGGCTTACCCCAAAGGTCCGCTGTTTTTCATGGCACAGAAACTCAGCACGTGGTGCTTCGCGTCCATTTAATATCCCCGAGCACAGTGTTTACTTTGGGACCCGCACGTCCGCAGCTGCTGGTGGGAAAGTGCGCGTCTCCAGTTATCACCCCTCGACGCAGCCTCTCGCCTGAGCTGCTGGCCGCTTCCTTATCGTCTCTCCGTAGGCCTGGCTGATTTCCTTGTTTTCCAGTTTTCTCTTACTGTGCATTGATGTAAGTTATTTTAAAGAGCAAAGAGAAATACTTTTTTGATTTCACCACACTGGGATGTAGGGGTTTCCCCATGGCTCCCTGCAGCCAAGTGTAGATGTCTGGACTAAGAAAGAAGAAAAAATTCTTGGCATACAGAAGAACTGCACTAGTCTTCAGTTGTATCATTGAGCAGCATCACCCCCACCCCAACTTTCTCTAATTCTAGTCTTCATCGTACTCTGTACTATGACTTTGATGCAAGAATTGGACTTCTGAAGACAGTGAAAATGAACAATCTTAGGGACACATAACACAATAGTTTATAACACATACCTGATTCAAACCCTGGTTCCAATTGGGAAGTTACCTGACACTCTGTGCCTCAGTTCCCCCGTTGATGAAATGAGAAAAATAATAGTACCTGCCCCACAGAGTTCTTTGAAGAGTAAACAAGCCGATATCTGTGGAGTATTTAGAACGGTATCTGACAGTGCTGTGCATGTTTAGTTATGACTAATGTGATCTCAGTGGGTTCACATTATGAATGATAGTACTAGGCAAGAGAAATTCAGAGATGTATTCCATTATTTTACAACTGCGTTACGTCCCCCTTTTAAAAATGTGCCAGGCAGGGTTATAGATGTGTTGGTTATACTGGTGAACAAAGACAAATTCCTGTTCTCGTGGAGCTTCTGTCCTGCTGCGGGAGTTCCTAAACTCTCCTATAAACATGTGTATATCTTTATGCACATTTTATGTATGCATGTATGAATGCATGCATGTATGTATGTATAAATGCATGTGAACATCAAGAAGACAAAATCACGACGACAGAAAATATACAACTTTAACGTAGACAATGAAGCCATTGAACTTGTTAAAGATTTTGCTTACCTTGGTTCAGTCATTGATTCGAATGGAGGCTGTGGCCAAGAAATAAAGAGAAGCTGAGACTTGGGAGGTCAGCACTGGACAAATTAGGGAAGATCACTGAGAGCACAGATGTGTCGTTAGAGACAAGGCTAAGATCATTCACACCCTTGCGTTCCTAGTTACTGTGTAAAGATGTGAAAGTTGGACAGTGAAGAAGACAGCAAAAAAACGATTCCTTTGAAATCTGGTGTTGGAGAGTCTACAGACACCTTGGGCTGCTGGAAAGATGAGAAAGTGGGTCCTAGAGCTAATTAAGCCTAAAGCATTGCGGAAAGCTGTCCTACTTCGGGCTCGTCGTGAGAAGGTAGGGTTCCTCGGAAAAAGACGGTCATGCTGGGGGAACAGAAGGTGACAGGAAAAGAGGACCAAATATGAGATGCACTGACTCCATGGAAGAAGCCCTAAGTGTACGGGTCTGGCGCTCTTACCATGAGCTAGGCATTGCCGGAGTGTGTACTAGGAAATGCCAATGTGGGCAACAAGCTCATGCGTGTAGTCTTACCAATGCCATTGAAAGACAAGAATGAGACCTAGCCTCAGGCCGCTGTTGGGGTGGGGTGGAGAGGAGACCTTGTTCTGTCTGACTCCAGGTCTCTCCCTCTTACAGTTATAAAGCTTCACCCAAGCCTGTGTTAACTGAGTCAGCCACAGGTGATTATGCTAAGTGAAATAAGCCAGGCGGTGAGGGGCAAATACCGTATGATCTCACCTTTAACTGGAACACAATCAACAAAAGAAAAAAGCAAACAAAGTATAACCAGAGTCATTGAAGTTAAGAACAATCTAACAATAGCCAGAGGGGAGGGACAGTGGGGAGAAGGATTTTCAGGAGCTACCATAAAGGACACATGGACAAAACCAAGGAGGAGGGTGGAAGCAAGGGAGGGAGGTGGGTTTGGAGGAGATGGGGAGAAAATATGGACAACTGTAATTGAACAACAATAAAATAATTTAAATTAAAAGATAAAAAAAAACCCCTGGAGAATCTTTGAATCAAAAGTTCAGGGCTAGAAAAAGCTGAGGCTCTTACTTTTTGTTTACAGAGAATGTGTCAGGCTCTCAATCTGTGTTGCTATAGGGTCCTGAGCTGAACGTAGCCTAGAGAGTTCAAGTGTGCCAGCCTGGCGACTCACCACCGTGCAAACCTGACGGGACCTCTCCCACCAGTATCGATATTCTATATTCAGTTCTCTCACAGCTGAAAGTTGTAAAGAAAATTTCACAGAGTTCAGTTTGGTGCAATACATTAAACATGCCTGAATAATGTGGCTCTTGTGTACACACCGCCTTCTTTCCAGCAGTGTAGCATCATTGCCCAGCCAGTGCATGTGGCCTAAGAATTCTTTCCCATGCGCATGTCTCTATCATTTAATGTAGCACGTAGACAATAACATTTAAACGTTTAAAACTGTGATTACATTATTGTCTCCGCCACATAGACTGGGAGCTTTCTGTGGACAATGGGATCTGGTCATATTTTCTGTGTGACTTCAGACCCCAGCACTTAAACCAGAAAATATGTGCATTAGTTAATGGTTTTGTTTATAAGCAATACGCTAAGCACTATACTAGTTACTGTGGTGAAGACAATAATATAAAGAAACAGAGACAAAACTTGGGGACTAAGTTCCATAGGCATTTGAAAAAAGGGAGAAGTTTCCATTGAAACAGTGAGGCAAGGGATGGACAAAGATATTAATATTCATTGTGTGACTTTGGCATGACAGTAATGTGCTGGATAGCCTGTAAGTATAATCTCGTCAACTCAGTAGCTTGCTTAGGGTCACATAACTAGTGATACCCCAGAACATCAGGGAAGTAGAGGGGTAGCCTTTGAACGAACTCTGGATGATAGGTATTTTCTCCACTGGAAGCAATGAAATGTAGAGTATTCTGGGTGGAAAGAGTAACATAAATGAAGGCACTAAAATGAGGTTGGGAAATGGTAATCATTTGAACTTGACCAAAACTTGTTACCTACAAGGCGTTCCTGAAAGATGGGGTCCTAAAGATTAAGCAGTGGGGACAGATGAGCAGTACTCGAACACCCTGTTGAAAAGCTCGTGCTTCCTCCTCTTCCCCAGGCACCAGCAAGCCACGGAAGGTGGTTTTAAGCAAGAGACTCATTCCAAGCAGGGCTTGATGTAATTTCATACACACTAGTCTGGGGGAGGAGAGAGTAAAGGAGAGGGGGTAGCCTGACAGATTGTGGCAGTGGCCTTGAAATGAAGACAGGAAGTTTGTCAATGGGTTTTTGTTTTTATTTTTGTTTTTGTTTTCGTTTGGTTAGGCAAGAGTTGCTTAAGATTTTGGATGGTCTTTATGTTTCTTCTAGCGATTACTAAATTAAGTGTGTGAAGATATCTTTTTAAATTTGAAATTTCTCTTATGTTTGGCAGAAGATGCTAAATAACTTGTTAACTTCATGGTAGTAATTCATTCAGTTTCTAATCTGGGCATTCATTACATTTTTTTAGTGGAGATGTGTAGTGAACTCATTCATTTAAATGAGTCCTGAAGTTAAATAATCAGAACAAAAGACCTCTAAACGCTGAGATGACACTTGTCATGGAGTCCACACTATAGGAAAGGCCAAGGACCATTCTCAGACCGTCAGCCAGCATTATTGACTTAGAATTATGGGTAAAATATGGAAGATTTTTATAATAATAAATAATAGCTGCTGTGAAAAATATTTTTTCTCCTGCCTTTAACCAACAGGTTAACATTTCCTCACTAAGTGCCAGGCACTGTGCTAGGGACTAGAAATATAAATATAACCAAATCAAAGTCCCTGCCTTCAAGGAGCTCACCTCCAAGTTACAGAAACAGGCCCAGAATTCATTGTAACGCTGTGTGGGAAATGTCTGAGGAGAGTACGCGTGGGAGATCGCAGGGGTCTAGACTCATTTTGCTAGAGTGGATCAGGAAACGTTTGCCCAAAAAAGTGGTATTGATTTCACACTTGAGCTATGATTAAGAGAGAGAGAGAGGAATTTTATCAGGTCGAAAATCTTTAACTTACGTGGAAGAGGCCAGTAATAAACAGGACAACCTTGAAGAAGAAGAAAATGGGAGGACTTAGTACTACCAGATAACAAAACTTGTTATAAGATAATTAAAACTGGTATGAGGGCAAGGGGAGACAAATAAAGCAGGGAAACAGATTAAAGAGTTTAGAAGCAGATTCATACATATACGGACACTTGCAAGCAAAGCTGTGAGAAAAGAATGATCTTTTCAAGAAATAGTCCAGCATCAATTGGGTATCAATAGGAGAAAAAATAAAATTTTGGTACTTGTCTTATACCATACAGAAAAATAAATTCAAATGGAATTTATATACAATAGAATATTATTGAGCCATAAAAATATAAATCTTGCCATTTGCAACAGCTTCCATAGACCTTGAAGGAATTATGCTGAATGAAGTGAGTCAGATAGTGAAAGACAAATTATGTAAGATATCTCTTGCCCTGGCTGGTGTGGCTCAGTGGATTGAGTGCTGGCCTGTGAACCAAAGGGTCGCCGGTTCAATACCCAGTCAGGGCACATGCCTGGGTTGCGGGCCAGGTCCCCGGTTGGAGGCGTAGGAGAGGCACATTGATGTTTCTCTCTCTCTCTTACGCCCTCCCTTCCCTTCTCTCTCTCAAAAAAAAAGTCTCTTATACATGAAATAGAAAAACAACAAGAGAACAGATTGGTGATTGCCAGAGTGAGGGGTAGGAGAGTGGTAGAAATGGATGAAGGGAGTTAAAAGGTTAAAAACAAAAACAAAAACAAGTGTTGGAGAGGATGTGGAGAAAAGGGAACCCTAGTGCACTGTTGGTGGGAATGCAGACTGGTGCAGCCACTATGGCAAACAGTATGGAATTTCCTCAAAAAACTAAAAATGGAACTGCCTTTTGACCCAGCAATTCCACTGTTGGGATTATATCCTAAGAACCCTGAAACACTAATTCAAAAGAACCTGTGCACCCCAATGTTCATAGCAGCACAATTTGCAATAGCCAAGTGCTGAAAGCAACCTACGTGTCCACCAGTAAATGAGTGAATCAAAAAACTGGTACATTTACACAGTGGAATTCTATGCAGCAGAAAGAAAGAAGGAGCTCCTACCCTTTGCTACAGCATGGATGGAACTGGAGAGCATTATGCTAAGTGAAATAAGCCAGGAGGTGAAAGGCAAATACCATGTGATCTCACCTAGAAGTGGAACCTAATCAACAAAACAAATGAGCAAGCAAAATACAATCAGAGACATTGAAATTAAGAACAAACTGACAGTAACCAGAGGGAGGGGGGAAGGGGATAACAAGGGAAAGAAGGGGAAGGGTCATCAAGGAACACGAATAAAGGACCCATGGACAAAGCCAAAGGAGGGTAGGATTGAGGGTAGGAGGTGGGGGTGGGTGGGGTGGGGGAAAGTGGTGGTGGGAAAATGGAGACAACTGTATTCGAATATTAATTAAAAAATGATAAAATAATGAGGGATGGGTATCAGGCCTTCCCATCTAACTTCTGATAATTGACTTTGGATCCGTGCTTTAATGAATTGTGAACATGATTTCGAACACTTTAATAGTTTGTATTTTTGCATGTTCTTCCCTCTCCAGGATAAAAGTCAAAGCAAATTTACCAGTTTTCTATTGGTTCTTTCCCTAAAGGTTGTCTTTTTTTTCCTTTGCATTTATTGTAGTTTAAATTTTATCCTAACAAAATACAAGACACTAGACATTTTTTCCTGTGTATGAAATTTTGTTGTGTTACATGATGTAGTTGGTCACTGCTGGTCACTGTTGAAGTTTTGGTGATCAGCATTTTGCTATGCAGAGCTCTCGCTGTTGTGTTGTTTGGAAACAGGAAAAGAAACGTAGCATACCTTTTGGATTAAAATCAAAGTGCCCCCACACCTCTCCCTGCAATAGAGCATAAACAAATAAATTTGATATAGATTATACGTCTAATATGAATGTCAAAAATAAAGTTCCTACAGACAACACAGAAGATCTTTATGACTTTTGGTTAAGCAGATATTTCTTAAATAGGACATCAAATATAAGTGCAAACAGAAAGGAAAAAGCTGATAAATTGCATTACATGAAAGTTAGAAACATTTTTTCATCAAAAGATGCCATTTAAAAAATGAAAGTGCAAGCCACCAAGTGGGAGAAGCTATTTGTAATACGTATAACAAAGGACTTGTATTCGGAGTACGTGAAGACTTTTAACAATCTGATGAGAAAAACACTGGTCATGCTGACGGGAAAATGGTGATAGTTATTTGGATTGCTTTGCAGGAAAGATGATATCCAAGTGGATAATGAAATATGAAAAGTTTCTCAGCCCCGCTAATCATTAGAAAATTCCCATTTTGAACCATACTACGATGATTCTACGTGCCCACCAGGTTGACTGAAATTAAAAAGATTGATAACACCAAGTGCTGATGGGGATACCAAACACTGGAAGTGCTCAGGCCTGGCAATGGAAGTGTGAATTAGTGCAACACGTTGGGAAAACGTTTGGTACTATCTCCATACTTTATGACTGAGCAGTGTTACTCTTAGGCATATGTATCCAACACAAATGTGTACCAAAAATATAATATGTACAGGAATACACAGAATACCAAAACTGGGAACAAACCTCCAAATGCTGTTAGGAGATAGAATGAATAAATATATGGTTGGTGTATTCGCAAAGTAGAATCTCATACAGAAGCGATACATTGAATCTCATAAACATGCACTACAGTAGCTAGTACAAGAGAGGACATACCGAATGGTTTGAAAATTCAAAATCAGGCAAACGCTGTGACCTGGATGTCCAAATGGTGGTGATCTTTGGTGAGCACGGTGTCTGGAAAGGGGCTGGGGGATTTCTTTGTGGAACTGGATCGCTGCGTTCGCTTCGTGAGACTCCACTAAAGTACGGATGTAAAATGTGCGGCCCTTTCGTGCACATTATATTTCATTGATGGTGTTTATTAAAAATGTCAAGGGGAGTAAAAGTTGTTGAGCACCAGCACCAAACAGCTCTGCGTGAGGCGCTGGGCAGTGTGGACAGGAGAGTGGCGCAGTCCGGCCACCGGGAGTGGGGCAGGGGACGTCGGTGGCTTAATAGGCATCGGAGAAGTGGATTTTTTAGGAGTGAGCTCAGAATACATCAGCACAGAGAGGAAGCAAATACCCCTGCTGCCACGTATTTCTTGCTTAATGAAGTTAGTTCCTACTTCCACCTTGTTATACTAACAACCGTAGATCATCAAGAAAGGGAGAGATTGTGTTCAAAATCCTATTTTTTAGTGCAGAGTCCATGTTACTGATACAAGTGGCAACCTGTTTTTCTTTGCGTGTGTATGTTTTAACAATAAGCTTCCATTAACGTGATCGGCAGAATTCCAAACTCTTCCGAAATTTGATAATCAGTTATTGCTGTCTCCACAGTGTTAATTCAGGGAGTTTCTTTTCTGGTATAACTAGGGACCCTGAGATCCTGTCATCTCTTCCTGGGACCATGTCATGGACTGAGTTTATGCCCCCTCAACCCCCATTCCTATGTTGCTATTGTAACCACCAATGTGATGGTATTAGGAGGTGGGACCTTTGGGAGATAATTCCGTCCTGAGGGTGGGGCCCTCATGAATGGGACTCATTTACTTAAAAGAGAAACAGGAGCGCTTGCTCTGTCTTCCTCTGTGCTGAGGCATGGCAAGGGGCCAGTCATCTGTAAACCAAGAAGGGGGCTCTCACCGGATCCCTGGTGAAAGCCATGGGGGCACCCCAGTCTTACACTTCCATTCTCCAGAATTGTGAGAAATAAGTGTCCGTTGTTTAGGCCACCCAGTTCACGGTATTCTGTTGTAACAGCCCAAACTGACCAAGGCCACACAGCGACGTTGAAAGAAGGCAGAGTGAAGAAGGAAAGAACACTGTGGGCCTGCCAGGATGATGGCTGACGGTTGACAAGCGAATGGCCGTACGTGGGAAGGATGGGATGTTGAGGATGACTGGCCACCTTTGGGGGACCGTGGCCAGGGGCAGCGCAACAGGTTGGAATGAAAGCTGGAAGGGCCTGGCAGGGGGTAGCTGCTTTGTCCATTTGCTGTCTTGGCTGATAATGGACGAGGCCTGGAGAGTCATCGCCCCAAAAAGCTCACAAGGAACCTGCATTGACTTGGACACATTCTGGGTTTGCTTAGAGGTGTTTTGAGATGGAATTCCCTTTGAAACACAGAATTTTGAAGGAGAGAGAGCAGAGGAAGGAAAACTATATGGATATACAGCATATATCCAACAAAAATGTGTATCTATGTATACCCCCCAAACATGTAAGAGAATACCCATAGCACCCTTCCCACAACGTTATGGTTGGGAAAACATGATTTCCGGAGCCTGACTACCTGGGTTCCTCTTCCACGCCATTACCTACTCTCTGTGTGATCATGAATCGGCTCCTGGGTCTTAGGTTTTCTTCTCCAAGATGGGCATTGTAATAGTACTGGTTATGATTAAGTAAGTTAATTTACATGAAGTGAGGCAGACACCAGCCAGCAGTGTCCACGTCATTATGGATGAATTAGAACATGCACACAGACTACCGAGTCTGGTGGAGGAATAAGGATGGCAGCTTGGCTTTTCTCTCAAGAGGAGCCAAAGCCGCGGCCTCGGCCATGACAGGCCTTTATTCTAATCATCTCTCCTTACCTTCCAAGGTGGTTCTTCCTCACTATCCCAGTTACAACAAAGGAGCCAATGCCCCTCATTACATCACAGAAGAAGGATATTAGCAAATGAATAAGTAGCCGGGTACACTGGGCCTGCAAGGTACTTGCAGGGTGAGGGGTTTTTTCCAAAGAGCAAACCTCAAAACAGCCTAGGTATTTTGCAAATCTGATTACCCACGAGACAACCCATCTGTGGGCGTGGGTCCTGTGCATCTCCGAGTGGGAGCTGGGCCCATGTCACGCAGAAGGGTCTGCCACAATGAGGTACTTAGAACAGTGTCTGGCACATGCAATGACTACAGAAGTGTTAGCTGTTACGACGGTGATGATGGAGAGAAGACTTAAGCCTTTCAAGATGGGCCGAGGTGGAGGGGAGGTCTGATCATCAGGCCAAGGAGGAAAGGGCCTCCGTGAGGAAGCCCACCTGGAGCCACATGGGAGGGAGGAGCGACTTCCTGCAGCTTGAGGCCTGTTTGCGCTTCTGTGGCAGCCGCCCTCAGCCTGCTGGGTACCAGCGTCCTTGGCTCCCCGGAGATTGTACGCGTTTGGAGGACAGTGATTATATTTTTTTCAAGTTTTATTCCCCCCCACAGTACTGAGTGCAGTTCCTGAAGCAGAGCTGAAAGTGTCAGTAAATGTTTCTCAAAAGTAATCCCACTGAATGGAGGAGGGAGAGAATACTGTTCAGGGCCTAACATGTGCCAACTCTGTTATTTCAGAACAAGATTGTATTTTTACCCTTTTCCTTTGAAATCTTCACTTCCTTTTACAGATGTGATGTCAGTGGCTCGGGAACTCAGCTCACTTGCCTGAGGTCGTGCAGGGAGTTAGATGGTGGTGTCTGGAAGTATCTCCCCGAAAGCACTTTCCAGCCACCACCCGTGCCTGTTAGGGCCTGGGACAGGCAGGAGAAGGGACAGCAGGTGCATAGGAGGAAGGGGAGAGCTCCATCTTGATCTCTGCTGAAGCAGAGGTGTCGTTTCAACTGCAGTTTTTGAAAAATGCCAGGGTGTTCCTCCTGGGATTTTCTGTAATTCATTTTCGCTCTCATCTTGCGCTCTATTTATTTACCTAAGCCTTTGTTCTCCGTGAAACTATTTCAGCCACATGTCATTCATTGGGGTAAAACCCTGGGCTTTTTATCCTGCTCAGGTTTTTGTTTTTGTTCCTCTCTCCAGCTGTTCTACATATCACTGAGTTCTGACTCTTACCCGGGGGTGGGGTCAGTTTACACTCCTCCCTCACTTTCCCAGGAATGAGGGGGTGGGGGGTAAAAATCAGGATCCAGCTTCAGGGTCTATTTTTCTTTTCTGTCTCCTTGTCTGAAGCTTGGGCAAGGTTAGATTAATCAGTCTAGGTGTGGTGGAGGCCTATGACCCTCCCCTGGGGACATCCCCGTTCCATAGAAACTTGGCCTGGTTTGGGCTCTCAGAGTGAATTCCAGGCTTTGAAGAATCTGTCAATGTTCAACTAACCTCAACGAAATCTCTGGAAGTTTTTGATGGAACTGAAACTCATACCAAGGGAGGGGGTGCTGAGGTTGGGGAGAGAGGAGAGAGAGCCTGCCCACTAAGGTCTTTTTGTCTGAAATTTCAGGCCTTACCCCTTAGTTTAAGTGTCCTGAAGAGTCTAATCAAATACGGTCTCCTCCTGGCATATTCCTGAAGCATCTCACGGGTCTGCTGTGTGTCACTGAGGGGCTTGTCGGGATGCTAGTTCCTATCTCCACAGCTCAAGGCACCTTCAGATAATTTTATAAATGAGACCGTTTGTCTAGGAGCATGAAAAGGTCGCTGAAGGTAACCCAGTCCTGCTATCTCCCGGGAGGAACTGAATACTAACATTCACTTAGTGGTTCCTGTATCTCAGGTGTAAGGCTACCTGCCTTACCTGTAGGGTGACCATCTGTTCCCTTTTGCTTGGGACTGGGGGTGGCTCCTGGGTCACCGGATGTACAGTGCTAACCAGGAATAAAAACCCTGCAAAGTAAATGCCATTATTCCCACCTTACACCTGAGTAGACTATGAAGTACAAGGAGGTGAGTTAGCTTACGGAAGCTGGCATAGTAAGCTTGAGGTGTTGCTGGGAATCAAATATAAATCTACCTGACCCCAGACCGAGAGCTTGCCACTGAGCAAATTCCACAGAAGACAAGGCCCAGCACCCTTGCATCATGTGATTATTTCTGTCTCCTGCGTCTTTGTTTTACTGAAATGCCTTTCCCTCCCTGCCCCCTTGCCCCTCCCGCCAGCTGATTGATGTAACTCCTGCCTTACCTCCTTCAGGAGGCCCTCCCTGACCATCCAAGTCAGCTCAGGGGTCAGGGCTCCTTACTTCCATTAGACTTCCTCAGATCTGAGTCCATGCCTGTTCCATA
The DNA here is from genome assembly GCA_004027475.1 of Anoura caudifer. Lineage (NCBI taxonomy): Eukaryota > Metazoa > Chordata > Mammalia > Chiroptera > Phyllostomidae > Anoura > Anoura caudifer. The sequence goes on from PVKU01009676.1 coordinate 21,597, forward strand.
GTGTCTTAAGAGTGTCTGCCCGCACATCTGTCCACCCTGACAAGACTGGGATCTTGAAGAAGGAAAGGAAGCCACTTTCATCTTTAGTCTTCTAGCGCCTACCAAGCACAGTGCTTGGTTGTAACTGGGGATTGATACATGGCTGTTGGATTAATTTATAAAATATCAAAAGGCCACTGTGTGATTTAGAGTCATAGTTTTAGATCTGTTTAAGGATTAATTTCATCAGATATATGTGTGGTACTCGAGCCAGTTCTCTTACTTTTGGTTTCTTTATTTTAGAAAGTAAGTAATTTTTGTGCGTTAGCTTAGTTGTTTGGATTGGATTTCAACTTGACCCTTTGTGTGTCTAATGCCTATGAGCGAAAAAATTGTCTTTTATGAGGTCACAGATGAGATTGTCCAAGAAATATGAAAGCTGTGTTGAGGTTAGGAAGGACAGAATTTCTGAAGTCAAGTTTTTGCTTTGTCTTTACTGTGGATTTTGCTCCTAAGTCTCAGATTTCCCAGCTATTGCATGTTAGCCTACCTCTGAGATTTGATCTTTTGGGTTAGAGGGGAGGCACAGAGAAATAAGACCCAGTAATCTGAGGGTCTGTTCTTTGTTCTCTCTCTTGTGTTGGCTTCTGAAAGGCACCAGGTATGGACGAGTGTGGCCTGTAGACAGAAATGAGAAATGCCATCACCAGGTTGGATTGCAGCGTGAACGGTGCTGTATGTTGCCGTGGCTTTTGGAGGTGTGCACAGCTCATGGTTTTTTCCCGGTAATGTTGCAGATGTTAGCGTGGATTGTGGTTACTGCCTTGCACATCATCTTTCTCGTCCCCCCGGGCCCCCCATTATTCCGTCAGCAGTGTGTACTCAAGGACAGAAGACCAGCGTGTTCCGACCGGTGTAAATAAACCCAGATAACTCTGGCGTAGCGGGCACCAGGCTGAAAGGGAGTGCGTGAGCCGTCATGCCGAGCCCTGCCACTGGCACCGAGACTGGCAGTCGTCAGTACCTGCAACAGTGGCAAAAATATATGGAGTAAACTGTGATCGAGGCACTTGCTACTCACTTAATGTCCACTACGAGCCGCACGCTGTCACCATTCCTGTTAGCCCAGGGCGCTGAGGCACAGGAGGGCTGAGTGGTTTGCCCAGTCTGCCGAACTTAAGATCAGGCGGTCCACTTCTAGAGCCCTGGTTCCTAACTGTTATGCCCCAGGTAGTTCAAATACCTAGTAAAAGTCTCCCACAGTTCATTCAGGCAAAGACCTTCCCTACTGTATTTCTGGCTCTGGGAGGGTGGGGTGTGGGGGAGGGGAAACGACGACTATGTCAAGGTGTAGAAAATTATTTTGGAGACTTATCACATAGGATTTTTTTAAAGGCATAACCTATTTTAGGATTTAAATTGGATGAATTCTAAACCACATTTTTTGCAAAGCCAAGTTGATGCGTTGTCAGACACCAGGATCACAGAAATCTATTCAGCTGTTTCACTCCCCTTCATGTGTTGGGCTTGAGATGAACTTTTGGGGCTTGTGTTGGTGGCATTATCACAATAAACCCTGACAGAGATCTGAGTTCAGCTATGCTGTCTCTGAATGCTTCGAATTCTTGCAAGTAGTTGAAAAGAAAGGAATTCGGTGCAGTAGGCTCCCTGAGACGCTGAGTTAGGTAGGCTTGCTTGTGACACCTTTTCTCACCAGCCTAGAACTGAGGGACCTGGGACACGTTACTTGAAAAACTTTGGTCTTCTTTTCCCCATTAGTAAATCAGTGTGGTAATAACTACCTCTCAAAGTTGTTATAAGAATTTAACACAATAGTATGTGCAAAATGTCAGGCACAAGACAATCTTTCAAAAATCTCAAGGATCTTAGGACCTTTACTGTACCAGTGATTCTGACAACTCCACACAAGTTGTGCCGTGAGGCTCTAGTAGTTTTACTGTTACCCACGAACTGTCATTCAAAACTCCTCAGTATCTATCACCGTTAATCATCTTTAAGATGCAGAGCATTTGTCCATGATTTTACCTGCTGCCTGTATGTAGAAAATGTCGTGAGTTTACCGGTATGTGTCCGATGCTGAACACGTCCATTCATTTATTAAACAGCAAAAATTAGTGAACAGTGTCAAACCTGCCCAGGCCTCAGTTTGCTCATAGTCCAGTAGAAGAAGACAGCGATGTAAACAAATAATCACAGGTACAGCGACAGAGTCTGTACAGTGTCAGGCCGTGAAGTGCAAAGGAAAGAAGCTCTGGAGATTTTCCGCAGCCGGGGTGCCTGGGGGAGTGGGGAGGAAGTGGGCATGAAAGGCTTTTGACGGAAAGGCTGCATCTGCAAAATGCAACCCATGTTCCCCGGGTCGGTCATGGGGGGTGGAGTGTCTGTGGAAAGACTCTTCTCAGCAGAGGGAGTAGCACGAGGAGAGGCTCGGAGGCACGGATAGGGCAGGCACGTCCAGAATGAAGCAGAAGGCTTCACGCTTGTGCCAAGCGCTTCCGTGGATCCTTGGATTTAAGATGTTCTGCTGATTGAGCACCAGTATGTCCCACGTACGTAATGTCCTCACAGCGGTTTTGTACAGTAAGGGTTGTCACCCGGAATCCTCAGATGTAGAAATTGTTCTGCATCTTTAGACTGTTCTACAAACTGGTTTTAGAGATCAAGGCATTTACTCAAGAGCATGTAAGTGAGATTCCATCCTAAATCTGAGGACAAAAATAAGAACAAAAATAATAAAAGCAGCAAGGCTTCGTATAGTTCTAGTCCTGTTCTAACCTGCAGTGTTTCATACAGTGTCCACCAGCCGCTTGCGACTATTAAATTAATGAAAATGGAACCAAATAGAACGCTCGGTCCTTCCGCCGCACTGGCCCCATTTCAAGTGCTCAGGTGCCATGTGTGCCCGGTGATTGCTGTTGGGGACAGTGCAAGTGCAGGGCATGCCCACCGCTGCAGTTCTGCTGAGCAGCGTTGGTCTCAGCCAGGGGCATCCAACCTTCGGGTATGTCTGGGCCACACATTAAATACATTGGGACGTGTGACCACACACACACACACACACACACACACACACACACACAATCTCATAAGGTTTTAAGTAAATTTACAATTTTGCATTGGGCTGCGTTCATTGCCATTCTTGGCTGCATGAGGCCTGTGGGCCGCAGTTTGGACACCCCGGAAGCACTTGGTGTGTATCAGCACATCCGATCCTTGTAACAGTCCTAAGAGGTGGACACTGTTATTCAAACTATACAGATGTGGAAACTAAGGCATAAATAAGAAACTTAACCAAAGTCACATGGTGAATGAGGTACATTATAATGCCATCCCATACTTATATTTCATATAAAATAAATACATATTAGTCAAAAGATAGCATTCATTGTCACCTTGTCTACAGACTGGTCTTCGGTCCTCGGCAGAGACACTGTTAGACACTGTTTTCAGTGTAACCCCTACCCTTTCAGGAGCCTATAATCCCTGGTGCAGGCTGTGCATACAAGAAGCTGTTCTCTTCAGAGAGCCCCCTCCCCAGGGACCCTGTACACTTCTCAGCCACTTAGTCAGCAGCTCACTCAATGGAATTTTCAGTTCTTCATTCATCCAAACGGCCCGATCAAGAGTCTCAAGTTGATATAACCTTACGTGGTGTTCAAAACCCTTCTCATCCTTTTTTTTCTTCAGAGATGTCTGAGGTTGTTATTTTTAAAGATGCCATATATTTATAGCAGACTTTTATTTTTCAAACACAGCGGAAAAAGTTCAGACTAGGAGACTGAAAATCCTAGTGATCCTTGCTTCTGCCTCTAAGTAGCTAAACAAACTTGACTGAGTTATTTCACCTCTGTGAAATTCAGTTTCTTCAACTGTGATCTGGAAATAAAATAACACATATCACAGGATTTTCTAAAAGCTAAATGAAGGGTGCAGTATTTGAGGATGCTTTGTAAGCTATAAAATACTTTTTATAGCTATAAAGTATGAGATAATTATAACACAAATGCTAGAACTTGGGGCTGTTTTTCTTCTATATAACCCTTTAAAGTTTTCAAAGCAGTTGTGGCTTTATAAATTATAGGATAACCTACTCTTAATCATAACATTTACAAGGTCTTTTTTCTTTTACATAAATATAGTAGATATTCAATAAATGTTTGGATGGAAAGATACATGGTTAGTGGGTTGAGGAGAGGGAGATAGCACATAAGGTAAATAGGAACATTCATGAAGTTTTAATTTTTCTTCTTTTGATTTTGTTTTAAAACATACTCCTTGATATGAACTATGTTCTTGTGAATGTTGAGGAGCAGGAGTCCTTAAATGAGAAGTCTGAATTGATGCATTGACCTAGTAAGCTTGGCTCTTCTCTGTTTGTTTTTTCATCCAATGAAAATTAATTGAGCAACTATCATCAGCTGAGCATTGTGCAAGTCTCAGGGAAAGCACGTTTGATATGTCACTGTGTGTGTGCGCGCGCATGCCTGTTTCTTTAGCTGCTCACTTTTCCCTTTAAGCGTTCTGCAGAATGCTGAATGAACCGACACTTGTACAGTCACATGAAGGGGCCCAGCCGTGTTGAGGGCTGTGCTTGTCAAAAATCTCATCCTGTGAATTGTTTCCTGATGTTACATGTGCAGCCCGTGATTCCTCTCTGGATTGTGAAATGCGTTTATTTAGGGAGAGGAAGGTCCCTCCTGCCCTTTGTTGCCTTCCCTGCGTTGGGCCTTGTTTCTTGGGATGGCCCCTCCAAGCTCTGCGTGGTCGCAGGGAAAATGTGGTCTGTCAGCTCTCGGGCCCCAGTGGTCAGTCTCACAACGGACGCCAGCTCTGTGCTGCTGTGGGATCGGGGACCTTCAGCAGAGTGGAGAGAACCTCTCTTGAGGGGAAACTGGGCACAGCCTGCCTCTGGCCAGCGCCACATGAGCCTGGCCCGAGGTTGTCTGAGTCTCCACAGAGCAATGAGAACAGAGGATCTCGGGAGGTGTTTTTTCCTACCCTCCTGTTTCTAGTAAGGAGACGTTTTACCTGGTGTGTTAGAAGACACCCTGGGTGTATTGTGTACTTAGAACGCTGAGAAAGGACCTACATTTGCAACCCATTTCTCTCGTCGTGAATGTGAGGGAACAGTTCAAACTGTCAGGTAGGTTGTGGCAGAATTGGGGCCAAAACTCAGATTCTGTAACTCAAAACCCATGGTGCCTACTAATGTTCTGTGGTAACTGATACCTCCAAATATGTTTCCTTTAATAAGACAATTCTAACGTCATAAAGTGAGGGAGTACAGAGAGAACATGGGCTTTGGAGTCAGACAGGACGAGGTCAGATCCTGGTCAAATCCTGCATCTTGCATCTGTGTGGCCTTGGACAAGTTCCTCTGATTCTTTGCTTCTGCATCTGTTGAAGGGAAGAAGGGATATTTATGTTTTATGGATGTTGTTAAGATTAAAAGAGATGAGATTTAAAGTATTTAGCCCTGGCTGGTGTAGCTCAGTGGATTGAGCATGGGCCTGCGAACCAAAGGATCGCGGTTCAATTCCCAGTCAGGGCACATGCCTGGGTTGCGGGCCAGTTCCCAGCAGGGGACCCACAGGAGGCAACCATACATTGATATTTCTCTCCCTCTCTCCCTCTCTCCTTCCCTTCCCCTCTAAAGATAAATAAATAAAATCTTTAAAAAAATGTTTAAAAATAAAAAGTAAAGTATTTAGCATGGTGCCCAGCCTACCTTAGATATCTGATATGTGTGCTAGAAAGGAGGACATGGTATGCTGTCTCTTATAGGAGAGTTAAGATGATGATGATGATGATGATGATGGTGATGGTGATGATGGTGACGATGACGAGGATGCTGAGGGTCATGGTGGCCGTGGTGGCGGTGGCCTAGCCACCATTAATCACTTTCATTTGTAAACATTTCCTCAGTATCAGAACAACCGTATGATATTGTCTAGTTTCTTCATTTTATTCAAGATCTTTCTGTTTCCATTTCTTTGTTTCTTTTTTGCCTCATTATAACACTCTAGAGCTAAGACTGTAAGCGTTGATATATCAGCGGTGAATTTACTAACTGGGGAAGAAACAGAAAAATGTTTCCCACACGTTTGTCTTTTCCTGTTTTTAACCCCCTTCACGAGTGAATAACCCTGTAAGGTACATGTTGCTGCACTTATATACCTGGAACCAATAAATGTGGGTCAACATCAGAGATTTCTTGAACTTATAATATAACACGGTGGCCCAGCAGTGGCCAACCTCTTTTCTGTTGAGAATTTCAGGGCACATATTTTGAGATACCCAGATAAGCAAACATCAACCACCTGGCCATTTTGTTTTTATTTTGGAGAAAAACCCCAAACCCAGCAGTTTGGAGTCAGACGGCCTGGATATGACTCCCAGCCCTGCTTACTGAGCTATGTGACCCTGGCTAAGTTAATTTCTAAGCTTCAGTTTCCTCATCTGTGAAATGAGGATGATAAGAGTACCAGTCACACTTGGTGGCTGTAAGGATAAAATGAGACGCACAGAAAGAGGATGTGCGAGAAGAGCTCAGTTAAAATGAGCTCGTATTTAGAGTTTCCTCCCATCCAAAGCCTTTGTGCCCTCGATTGGGACCGACATATTTAGAGTCCACCCAGAAAAATGTAAATGCCCTAAGTATATAAAAAAGAGGGAATTTAACATCCTGAAACGCTGGCCCGGATGATGGAGGAGCTAAGAAGGGCTGCATTTCCTGCACAGAAGCCAGAGCTCAACAGAATGGACGCTGCTACTCCTCCTGGCGGGGGCCAGAAAGGGAGGAGGTGGTGTTACCTGAGTCCAAGGGTAGTAGACACCGGTAGGTGTGGGAGTCACGGCGGCCCTGTCAGCAGAGCCGAAGACATGGAGGAGAAGCAGCCACCAGACACAGGGTGGGGGAGACATACTCTGGTTTTGTACTTCCTTCAACTCTCGGATCTCAGGGCCGACCTTGGCTGACTTGGCATCTGAGAGCAGCGGGCTGCAGGGGCAGCCCCACAGTGCTGAGCGGAGCTGGGGACTTGGTGAAAGGCCGAGGGCTCTTACAGGCTCAGTCCCAGACCTGACTACTATGATAACCAACAGAGAAAGTTTGAAAGAGTCCTGCTTCCCCCTGCTGCTGGGCCTCTGAACGATAGCAGAGCTTCACAGATGGCTGTGCTTGGGAAGGCAGAATTTGGAAAAAACATTGGAAAAACCTAGAAAGTTGTCAGAATGAAAGAAGCCTTTCTGTGGCCCCTAGATCCCCTTTTCCGGGAAGGTCTGCTTGCCGAGCAGCCAGTGCCTTCAGTGTCTGGGGGTCTGTGACCGGAAAAGACACTCCCAGCCCACCTTTCGCCTGCAGACCTCCGCATAGACCCATCCACGTAGGAAACCACCTCAAACCCCTGCCAGATGAGCTCAGCTCTCCCTGTGTCTTCCTATCACGTTCCAATCTCTTCACTGAAATGCTCCAGGTATTGCTCGCCCCATCCCTCCGGACAGTGAGCATCCAGGACAGGGACCTATCTTCTTTATCTGTGCGTACTCAAGCATTCTTAATTTCACTTTGTGCTCTGTGCTAGCAACTGTGGGGGCGTCTAGGCCGCTAGGCACGTGTGTATGGCAGTGCCAGCTTCCAGCAGCTTTTATAATAAAAAGAGAGACGGAGGATGTGTGACTTTTTAAAATTACTGGCATCTTGCGTGCTAGGGATGTCAAGGGGTGCGTGAGAACCTTGAACAGGAGACTCCATCTTCCCTAGAGGAGAGAGGGAGGCTTCCTGGGAAGTAATAGAGTTAGGAGTAAATGGGAGTTTAGCTGGGCAGAGAGGCTGGGGAATGGCCCTCAGGCAAAGAGGAGGGCAAAGGAAAAGTCTTGAAGTGGGAAGGAGCATTGAGTGCTGCAGATGGAGAGCACGGGTCACGTTGCGTGGAGCTGATGGGTGAGTGGGGGCCGTTCTCTCCTGTGCCCCAGCCTGTGTCCTTCCCGAGCACTGTTCACCTCTTGCCTTTGCCATAGGTAGGGATGTTCGTGTGATCCTGGCTCCCACTTCACGCCTACTTATATTTTTCTATGTGGAAGCTGTCTGTTGGCTATTTGAGTAAATGACGGAGAGTTCTAGGCTCTAACAGTCTCTTTAGATTTCTTATCACATTGGTAGCTTTGCTTGCCCATCAAGGATCAAGGAATACAGTTTATAGGGAGAAGAGGCCTGAGGTTATACCGTCTATGGGAAACTCTCTGCTCTCTGGCATTGTTTTAACAGAAGCTCACGGTCCACCACCCCACCATTGCCATGCTAGTTCTGCAGTAAGTAGCAGTAAGAATGGTGACTTAGAGATGCCCAAAATTTTCCGTCATCAGACCATGCTGTCGCTGACTTTGAGACTGAAATGTGATGTATTAAACCAGATTCCATTAGGCTCTGCTGCCTACTGGCAGTGTGACCTTGGACAGGTCATTCAACCTTCGCACATGTCTTCGTTTCTCTACCGGCATGTGTGGCATTCATAATATCAACCTGACAAGATTAATATAAGATGAGACTGTCTATGTAAATATGCAGTACAGCCTGGTATTGACTGAACGCAAAATCACTGATTGCTGCTGCCTTTACTATTTTAATTTCATTTACTATTATTATTACTATCATTAGAACAGGTTTCCTAGTTTTCCCAAGGCCGGCAAGTATTCTCCTTTGATTCTACTTGAGACAGGAGTACATGTGGAACGCTTGCTTTCTCAGTGTTGTTCGGCTATAAAAAAGAGTGTTTTATGCTTGTTTTTAGCTGCCTTTTTTTTTTTTTTTTAAAGAGGATTTTGTTTTTGCTTTCTCACAGGAGTGATTGGAACAGATGTGAGGGGGCACGGCCTTGCCTGTGAGGGACAGCCGGTGACGTCACGGTTGGCTGTCATCTGTGGAACATCTTCTTGTCACATGGGGGTGAGTCTGCCAGGCCGGTGGGGTGGGGCGAGGGGGGGGGCACTGCTCTTGGGGAGGGCAGCCCAGAGGCGATCGGAGCTGCTGGTGCTTTTGCCCCCTTGGGCCTCCCCTTCCTGCCACCCGCGCTTTGTCCAGCGGGAGGTCCGGCTCTCTCTCCAACAGCCTTGAGTAGATCTGCCAGATCTTTTTTTCGGGGGCCCAGATTCTTGAAAGTGTGAGAAAGGTTGAGTCTGCCTTTAACACCACTCTGGCCAGAGAGCCAGGAGGAGTGAGGGGTGAAATCGGATCCAGTGATGCAGCACCTCCCTCCCGGACTGATCTTTCCCTAATGGGGAGCTGAGTCCTCTCCGCAAGGGGTGTCTGTTTTCCTTGGCCTCCGAGCTCCCTCTCAGCCAATATAAATCTATCTCCCTGGGAGCAGTCTGATGATCTATAGAATTAGGCTGCATATCGTGACTTCAAAAGAACACTGATAAGCAATTTTCACTTTGTTAATTTTTCTCCATGAATTAGTGGAAAGGCTTTCTCCAAGATTGCAGTTAAAATTTAGTGCCTGCACTAAAATTTATATCTTTTTTAAATGCATGAGTCTGAAAGCATTCCATTTCGATAAGTACCCATTTCTACCATATTTTTATTTAAAAGTCATTACTCTGTTAAACTTAGATGGACGACTCCTTGGACTTTTCCCAGATGGGCAGAAGAGTGGGGAGAGTGGGGGAGGAAGAGGAAGGCAAACGGGGGAGGAGCAGGGAGAAGAGCACAGGATACGGTGGGATGCCGTCCAGGGCAGCAGCTCTGAACTATGAAGGGAATCCTGGGCAATGGGAAACTTTAATCACAGAGACTCAACGAGGCCTTTTTCTTTGTGAAATATTTTTGTCGAGTACATATTGATGTATTTGCTTATTTACTGATGCCCTACTCTTGTGTTTGGGACTTTGCTAAACCTTGGGGATAAAAGGATGACACAGGGTCTCTCATTGATGAGATAGAATTATACCAGGTGTTACGAGGCAAGGCCCCGATATATATGGATTCAGATGAACTCGTGACACTGAGCATCTGTTATGTGCCAGGCATTGTGCAAGGTGGGAGGTGGTGGAGCCAACCTGACTGGCTTCCAATCCCAGTTCTTCCGCTTCCTGAGTATGGGCCCTTGGGCAAGGCACGTAACCCCCGTGGGCCTCCAATTCTCTCCCTGCAAAACCTGGAGAGCTGCAGGACGCATCTCGCAGTATCATGAAGGTGAAATGGGGTTGTGCGTGATTGACGCAAGGGTTAGCTTATGATCACTAGCGCTCGTGTTGGGCAGGAAGGAGACAGTGACTGTTCTGCCTGGGCAGGGTCCAGGGTTAGGGACATCTTCTTGAGGGGACATTTGTGTTGTGCTGGACTTTAAGGACATAGATTTCCTTGACCTCTACCCACCACACACACACAAAAAGTTTCCCTTTTATTCATTTCTGTGGGCAAAGTTGTAAATGGATCTTCTTTAACCGAGTTTAAAAATCGCAGCATCTCTTTCCCCTCAGCTGCCCTGTTGTAAATAAAGCCTGGCTGTCATTGCAGGGAGAGAGCTACAGAGGCCTGAGGCTGCCTCGAGCAGGGGTGCCCACCAGGGGCAGCCAGCCTTCTTGTCCTTGAAGTGAGTCTGTACTTGCTCGCGTGCCTGCACTGTACACAGACTTGAACCTATTTAAGTCACCCACCACTTCCAGTGGGACACATCTGGTCTGGTTTCTCCTGTGACGTCTGAACTTCAGGCATTTCACCCTACTCAGTTTAGATTTCTGAGCAGAAGCCAATCTAAACGATTGTGAGTGACTCTGGGATGTACCCATTTCTCAGTCTTCTTGTCTCTTAGTTGGGATAATACTTTTTCTAAGTTATCCATTTTACAAATTAGGTAACTCAAGCGTAGAAAAGCCAAGTAATTTCCCTGGTTGGTGTGGCTCAGTTGGTTGGGCATCATACTGCAAAGTGAGATGTCACCAGTTCAGTTCCCCGTCAGGGCACATGCCTGGGTTGTGGGCCTAGTCCCCAGTTGGGGCACATGCAAGAGGCAACGGATTGATATTTCTTTCCCTCTCTTTCTCCTTCCCTCCATCTCTGAGTAAATAAATAAAATCTTTTAAAAATAAAAATAAAAAAATGTCCAGTAGTTTTCCCAGCGTCACAAAGCTGTAGGCTGGAGGTGAGAACTCAGACCCAGCTCCCGCTGACTCCCAAGTGCGTCCTCCTCGAAGTCTGACTGTGCTGTGCAAGATGCCAACGTGCCACAGAGGAATGGAGACAGCATGGCCTTCGGGGTCACCCTGGTGTGGGTTTGAACATCCGCCACTTCAGGCCTGTGAGCTGCAGTGCGTTACTTCCCTGAGCCTCAGATTTTTCATCCACCGCGTTGGGGGTGATAGCCCTAGTGTCACGGGGTCGCTGGATGACCTGAGTGATACGCATACAGACCTGGCACATCATAGACACTCAGAAATGAGGGGGTTCTTATTGCACTTTATGGGCGATGTAAAAGGCTCACGCCAAGCAACTGTTTGGGCTTTGCTGAGTTTGATGGGCAGCTGCAGTTGGTTGCCATGAATGAGGGCCATCAAATGCCAGCTTATTATGGTCGTGTTATCCTGGAAATAAAGTCCCTCCCCCCTCCCCCGCTTTGTACTTAGGAGTGGGAAGGGACCTTCTGGGCCAAGGGGATTAATCATCAGCTTTAATGTTATGTGGTGAGGGCCAGACTGCTGGCATCAGAAAGCGCCTTTGATCTCTCTCAGGTGCTGGGCGCCCAGCGAGCCAGCAACAATGACACCTTTGTGAGGTCTAGGAGAGGTGCGGGTCTGAGGAAACACTCCCAGGGAAACTCAAGGACCCCCTTTGTTGTGGTTCTGGCAAATAAAACCACCAACTGTCAGGAGAAATTCACCAAACAGAGCACAGGGAACTGAGAGGACTGTGGGCTTGTGAAAAAAGCGGTTTTCAACCTGGTCTGAAGAATTCTTTCTTCCTGTCTGCTCCCCGCTGAGGTTTCTAACTCAGTAGGTTGATTGAAACAAACCCACGGGAACGTTTTGTGCTGTGTAGGTCGCCTCTTTCTAGATCCCCCAGAATGAATGAATGAATGAATGAATGAGCGTTCAAGTAAGCAAATATTGGTAAATATTTCGAAGCTCCCTACCTCCAGGTCCCTGTTATTTCTAGGAATCTGCAGAATAAGCCTGAGGTTGAACATAACACTTACTAATCAGGCCTTTGATGTTTTAGAAGATGTTAAGTGTGGGCTGCACATTTATCTTTCTTGTAGATGATTTAATTAACAACAGAAAAAAATACTCTTTTTTTTTAAGCTCCTGAAAGCAGAGCAGCTTGTTCAAACTCAATTACTACCAAGTTACCGAAACCCAAGATAATACGCAGCCGGGGTGAGCCAGAGGTTGAAAAGTCACGGGGTCAGGGGGGGCTGATCCTCGCCGTTGCACCAGCACCCCTTTCTTGAGCTGTCAAGTCGGGTTGTAGCTTGGCAACTTGTCTTCCTGTTCGCATCTCAGTGGGGAGCAACCCCGGGAAGCGGGTGGGGAAGCATCCTAGAGGTACAGTTTGAACGGAACAATAGCTGGTGAGAGCCAGGAGTTACATCTGCATCTGAATTGCTCAGAACTGAAATTTCCCCAAAGTCTTAGATGGATGTGGGGAGAGTGTTCTCTGTCACCTGGTGGGCATGGAACCCCAAGGGTGTAGCTCACGTCCGGGCCCCACCACTTACCGTGTGCGTTTAGGTAAGATGCGTCATTTGTTTTGTGCCTCAGTTTCTTCCTATTGTGGGCAATAGCATTTACCTAAAAAGTTGGGGATTAAATGAAATAATCTTTGTAAACAGCTTGGCACTGTACCTAGCAAAATAGATCTAATACGGTGTTATTACTAAAAATGATTCATTAAGGCCAGCATGCTCCATGTGGTAATGGATTGGAATTAGGCACATCAGGATGAACTCATGCTTAGCTTTATTTAGAGAAAGATGGGTACATATGGAAACACTTATGGACATGTGTAGCTCTACAGGTTAGTAAACATATTCCTGGCCCTGGCAACTGAGAGGGCCTGGAAATAAGGACACCCCCGCAGCTAGCTGTTACAAGCACACTTGGGGCGCACGTCTTGGTTTCTGATACCATTCCCTAATAAAAAGAACTGGGACTCCTTGGAGAAACGGTTGATTCTAGAACTGGAGCAGAAAATAGACAAGATGAACCCGGGGCATCTTGTAGCCCAGAAAATAAGGAAGTGCCAAAGAAAGGAAACAGTGACAGAGTATCGGGAGCCCACTGAGGGAGCCCACCCCACTGAGGGAGCCCCCAGAGGCCAGAACTGGAACCGTTTGGCCAGCAAAATAAAGTGGTACTGGATCATAACCCAAAGTAAGTCATGAACAAATGATTGAATAAATAAATAAATGAAGAGACAAATCTCTGTGCAAAAGAATGCCAAGTAATGTATGTGGCTATTCCCCCTGAAGGGGGTGGAGCATAGCTTCCCGCCCCTTCAGTGTGAGCTGTACACAGTGACTTCCTTCCAAAGGGGACGTTGTGGGAAGGGGAGGAGGGTAGTGATTTCACAGTGGAGAAATCTGATCAACACGACCTTTGCCAGGTGATCAAGGTCAGTGCCCACAGTGGCAGGTCGTGTTGATAATAAGTACTGTTGATTCCATGTGATGAGAATGGTACTTTTTGCTTGTTATCTTCCCCCAAACCTATAACCGCAGTCTAGTCATAAGAAAAGCATCAGACAAATCCCATCAGAGGGACATTCTACTAAATACCTGACCAGCACTCCTCCCTACTGTCAAGGTCATCAAAGCACAAAGAAAGTCTGAGGAATTAATCACAACCAAGAGGAGCCTAAAACGATGTGACAACTAGGTGGAATGTAGTATTCTAGATGGGATCCTGGAACAGAAAAAGCACATTAGGCAAACATGAAGGCAATCTGAATAAAATAAGGCCTTTAGTTAGTGATAATATGTCGGTATCTTTCTTTAACTGTGACATGGGCCCATAATGTGATATATTAGTGGTAGGAGAAACTGGATGTGGGGTGTACGGGAGCTCTGTGCTGTCTTTACAATCCTATAATCCAAAACTATTCTAAACTTAAGGTGTGTTTTTTTAAATCATTCATTAAATCAATGTCTCATTAGGAAACATTTTCTTGTATTTCCCTGGCTACGTGTTAAGGGTATTAAGGCAAATAAAGCGAAGTATCTTGCCTAAGAGAGACAGACGGGGGTGTGGCGGGGGACGACAGCAATACAGAGTGGTGCTGACCGCAGAGGGGGCACGCCTGGAGTGTGCGGGAACCTGGGTGGGGAAGGGCCGCTCAGGTCTTCAGTGGACAAGGAAGTTTTGCTAGAGGGTGTATTTGCAGGATCACGGTTTCCTCGCTCCCACCAGGGTGCGGTTCCTGCCAGCTCAGTTTCAGGCGCTAGGCCCTGTCCTTACATCTCCCCTTGGTTTTTCTCCTCTGTGTCCGCACCACCAGGCAGCTGACTTCCCCTTTGGCCTGGCTGGGCTGTAGGCACATGCAGGCCCATTGGGAGAACAGCACAGGAAGGGAGGACGGCGTGTGCCTTGAACCGATGGGTGTCTGTTAGCAGGGTACCGCAGCTGAGAAGAAGGTGGGCGAGTGGAACCAGTTCCTCTGCCTTGGTCTCTTTGGTTGGCCTTGGTAGAGGTCGCTGGGGGAGGAGGGGCGAGAAGGCAGTCCGCACTGCATGGTGGTAGGACCACCGCTACACCGACCAATGGAAGAAGTGGGGTACAGTGGTGAAGCTCCCTGCTCCTTCTTCATTCACCAGGACCTGCTAATGCCACTCCTCGGGGAGCCAGCATCTTCAGGAGACTCGCCATACTGAGGCTGGTTCTGGGCCTGCACCACGTAAATTGAAAAGAGATTGTATCTTAGGCATTGATTTGGTGAGGACAGGGTCGATGCTGTTCAGTATGCAGTAGGAGACAGTTCGTGCATTAAAGACACTCAGGGTAAGGTTTGCCCAGGCGTTTGGGTCCGGACGGTGCTACGCTGTGCTGGGTGGAGGATGTTCATCATCTCTGGCCCAGCCTCCGTCAGCACCAGGAGACGGGGATGGTGATGGTTGCTGCCTGCCGTGCCGGCACTGTGCTGAGTCCTTTATATCAGCTCAACAGGCCTGCGAGGTGGGGCATCACTACTGTCCCCATTTCACAAGTGAGGAAACTGAGGCACAGAGCAATTAATTGTCTCACCCCCTGTGCAGGACAAGGATGCTGTTTGAGCTCTCCAGAGGACTGACCCCAAAATCCTTGCTCCTCCCTTGCAGTTAAGTAGCTTATCTCAAAGGCTCAGAGCAGAGGGACAGCAGACTCAGTTAAAACAGGAGCAAACGTTGACACAGACATCTCACCAAAGAAAAGATATGAGTGGCCAGTGAGCACCTGAGAATATGCTCCACATCATAATCATTGGGGAAATGCAAATGAAAACCAGCATGAGATCCACTACACTCTTATTGGAATGACTGCAGCTGTGGCAAGGACGTGGGGAACTGGACCGCTCACCTGCTGGACTGTGAAGTGGTGCAGCCGCCCTGGAAAATGGTTAAGCAATTTCTTACAAAGTCCAGGTACCCATACTGTGTGATCCAGCCCTTCCACTCATAAAGCACATGCCCTCACGAAGACCTGTACAGGAATGTTCAAGCTTTGTACCAGGCAAACAGGAAGCAACCCAGATGTCTATCAACAGTGAAAGGATAAACAAACTGTAGGTGTGACATTATAATGGAATATTACTAAGCAATAAAAGGAAACAAACTATTAATACAAGATGCAACACAGATTAACTGCAGAGTCATTATGCCAAGTAGTAGAAGCCAACCCAAAGGGAAAAAAAATAACCTATGTAATTCTGTTTATTTAAAATTCTAGGAAATGCAAATTGATATATAATGAGAGAAAGCCGATCAGCGGTTGCCTGCAGTGGGGGCGCGGGCACGGCGGGGGCCAGGGGAGTGATTACAAAGGGGCACACGGGAACTTTTGGAGGTGGTGGCATGTTATCTGGATTGTGGTAATGTTTTCACTGGTATGTGCTGTGTCAAAACTTACCAACTCTGATGTTTTAAATATGTGCAGCTTACTTAATGCTGATTCTGGATCAATAAAGCTTTTTTAAAAATAGAAAAGGACACTAGAAAAACAACCATAATAATAGAATCTGTCGTCACTTACATAGTGCTCGCTATATTCCTGACACTATTCTAAACACATCCATAAAAATTATTTAGTCCTCATTTAAAAAAATGGTGTGTAGTAGGTGCTCACGAAGTACTAGCTTTCACTCTTATCCTTTAACCCAAATTAATTGTGCAGCTGCTGTGACATATTTCACGTTCTACTCTCTGGCCTCTAGCTGTTATTTTTGTTTTAATGGTACTGACTTGCATTTCTGAAGAAGCTGAGTTGCCTGGTGGTTCCACATCCCCCGTGTCTCCTCTCGGCCGGCCTGTCCGTGTTAGGGCTACGTGCACAGCACATGCTTAGTGACTTCAGGTTGTACCACTTCTCCCCTCCCCCCACCCCACCCCGCAGAGGAATGTGCGAGTGTGCTTGGATTTACCTGAGTCTCTTCTCACTGCTCCCCCGTCCACTAGGGTTGACTTTCATCATCTGTCTGTGCTGAGTGGGGCCTGACTGATGTGGAGCCCCCGTGTCTGAGGTCTGTCAATCTGCTCCCCACTCCCCGCTTACCAGGATATCTGGGGGGGCCATTTGTCCCCTCTGAGAAGTAAGCTTTTCACCGAACAGTTTAACTTGAACGGGTCCTGGGAGACACAGACCTGACACATCTGCTGCCCCTTCTTTCCTCCACCACCACGCCAGACCTCTCCAAAGCGTCCCGTTCCCACCCACCGCCCCATCCCACCACCCTGTGCCCTGGGCGAAGAACGCGATCCCTCACCCCAGCAGCTCCTCAGCCTGCTCCTTGGCTTAGTGATCTGTCTTCTTTGGGGGAAAAGAAGAGCTCGGGAGCACTGGAGTCTGTGGGCCTTAACCACAGAAAGCACCTTGGCACACCTTTGGAGGCGCGTTTTCTGGCTGATGACCCCAGCTTTTTCACACCGTCAGAGAAGCAGGTTCCCCGAAGCAAAGCCTGTGCCCTGGGCCCAGTGTGCTGTGTTTCACCAGGCCCGTGTTGGAGGAACAAAGGATGCTCCCCATCATAACCTGAAAGGGAAATGCAAATGCCAACCACAGTAAGACCTACTATACACTTACTAGAATGGCTGGCGTGGCGGCGAGGCTGTGGGAAACCGGAACTCTCCCATGGTGCTGATGGGGATGTGAGATGCCTTAGCCGCTTCGGAAAATAGTTAAGCAGTTTCTTACAAAGTCATGCCTACTGTGTGATCCAGCCATTCCGTTCCTCTTAAAGCTGGGCAGTACTGTGTGGTCCCATGTTTCTGGAACCCCACCAGGAACACAGCAAAGTCAGGTGAAACAAGGCCTCTCAGAAGGTCAGAAACAAAGTCTCTGGGCAACATATGTCACCTGGCCTGAGCCCAGCTTTCCACAAAAAACCGGCAGCTTGCCTGGGAGAATGGTAAAAAAAGCAGAGCGGAAAAATAAAATTAGCAGCAGTAACAATGATGACTAATATTTACTGCAGGCTTATTGTGGACTAAGAAATTTGAATATATGATTTTATTTAACGCTCATGATAACTTTATGCGGTTATCAGAATTACCCTCCCATTCTGCAGGGACTGAACCTGAGGGCTGATCCAAGGTCGTTAGCTAGTAAGTCCCAGAGGTAGGTTTCCAGCTCGGGCTGCTGGGTTTCAGAGCTCATCCTCTCAGCTCTTGGCTCAACCACGAGGCTGAGGCTGGGGGATGGGCTGCCACGTGCGCCGAGTTTTGCGGGAAGGGGGGTGAAGTGGTTTACAAGGCAGGCCTTTCCTAAAGCCTGCTGAGAACTGTGAAGGTAGGGCTGGATTGCAAGGAGACCACAATGCTCTTGTTTTTCCTCTTCCCAGCCTTTCAAATCACTGCCTTTCAAGAGGCCACCAGTCTAACGATAACAATAAAAATAAACAACATCACTTGTCACCATTGTCCCCTGGGAGGAGAGTATTTATGAGACTCCTTATTTAATCTTCTCCGTTTCCCTGCTGCTCTGTGGTCAAGTACTGAATTAGGCAATTTGAAGATATGCGGCTGACTTCCCAACTCATGAAGATGTTTTTGTATTCTTTTGGAAGAGCATGAAATGAAAACCACATTGATTTTTTTTTTCTCTTCCCATTTGCCACTCATGTGCTGTGTGGGTGACCCTGATACTGTGGCTGCTGAGGGCAACCTAGCAGTTATGAAAGTGTTTGTGCTTTTCCAGTGGTTCGGTGTGGACAAAAAAGATGCTGAAGACAGCCGTTGTGGACCCTCACTAACAATCAGGTACCGTGCCAAGGGCCTCGACGCGCATGAGCTTATCTGTTCTACATACATTTAGTTCAGAGGGTTGAGAATTTTTGCTTTCTTTCTTTTTCCTTATTTTTTCATTCCCTTCTCCCACTCTCTGTGCGTGCTCCAAGGGCCTCTGTTCATGTTAATTAAATTTTCATATCCTTTGTCCCCCAGAACCATCAGAGAAGTTCAGGGTGGTTTGTATTCTTCTACTTAACCAGTGTTAAAGAACCAGGAGACATAACATCTAAAAGACCAAAGATCTCGGGAGAATCTACAAGATGTTTTTTGAGCTATCAGTGTCCAAAGAGGACTGAGGTTGTATTTTCCTAGTGAACATTCAGCGGCTCCCTACTGTCAATAGAAAAAAAACAAGTGGAAATGGGGAAAATGCATGGATATTTTGGCCATGGTTTTATAGATTTGGGATTATATTTAATTTAAAAAGAGTGGAAATCTCAAGTCTTGAGGAGATGAGAGTAACTGTAATGCTGTGATGTGTTTTTAATATAAAATAATATTACCTTTTAAAAATTTATTTATTTTTGCTTAATCCACCCCTAACAGCTGTCAGTCTGTTCGTTACCTATGAATCTGCTTCTGTTTTGTTTGTTAGTTTATTATGTTCATTAGATTCCGCACATGAGTGAAATCACATGGTACTTAACCTTTCTCTGACTGGCTTACTTCCCTTAGCATAGTGCTCTCCAGGTCTATCCACGCTGTTGTAAAAGGTAACATTTTTATCTTTTTCACAGCTGAGGAGTACTCCATTGTGTATATGTACTACAACTTTTTTATCCACTCACTGCTGATGGGCACTTCAGCTGCGTCCACATGTTGGTGATTGTCAGTAACAGCACAGTGAACATAGGGGTGCATGTAGTCGTCCTCGAAGTTTGAGGTCAGATGTCAGCTTTGTGATGCCTTCCCCTGCCCTTCCCCCACCACGTGCACTTGTCTGGGCCCTTGTAGCTGTTTATGTGCAGCTCCAGTGCAGCCCTGGTGCTTCTCTGTCTTCCCCACAAGCCTGAGCTCACTGAGCGATGTCTCCTTCAGGCTCTGTCTCTAGGGCAAATAGCAGGTGCTCAGCACATAGTTGATAATCAAGTTCACCCAAAGAGGTATGCTAACAGAGAGCAAATAATGTGTATTGCCAGTGAGGAAGATAGTAAATGCCAAATCACAAGTTCAAGGACATGAAATTTGGATCAAAAAATGTACATTCAAAAAGGAAGAAACTGCTTAGGTTTCTGCATGGTGTGTAAAGAAGAGGGATTTGTTGGCGGCAACATTTCAGAGATAAGCCAGAGAGATGTTGCATTTAATAATAATGATAGTGAGTGTGTGTTAAATACTTACCATGTGCCAGTTTCTATGCCAGGCAGCCTGTGTATAATATTTCCAGTCTTCACAACAAATATGAGAGATTAAGGCAGAGAAAAATGTAGTAGCCATGTTTTAAATGAGAATAAAGGGTAATACTAATAAACTAGGATTAAACTAAAGTTAAATATCATTGGAGGGTAGTAACCCAAAACAGCCTGAGAGAGCACATTTCTCATCCACGGGACGGTGGGGCTGAGGTTGGAGAGACGACAGTGGTGGGGAAGCCAGGTCTGGCTGGGCTTCTGCCTTGTGTAGGCTTCCCTCGAAAATGTTAACGTGGTACCTGAGGAGTATCTTGTTGTCCTACCCAGTCCTGGTTCAGCCTTGAGCCCTGCTTTTGGAAAAGACTGCTGGAACCTGGAAAGAACCATGAAACACACTGTTACAATGTTTAAGAGAAAGTGGGCCCCAGAGCAAAGCTTGGGATGGTTAAGGGAGATGGGGCAGCTCTGACCGCTTAAGAGAAACCTCAGGGGTGGGCCTTATTTTCTTATTTATGAAAGTTTTTGTGACCATAACATGACTAACTCTTTCTCGGTGCTTTTGTGTTTGCAGAATGCCTTATGGAATTTGATACTCAGAATAACCAAGTGAGGCAGCCAGAGCAGGTGGTGTTTTCTTTTTCAAAATGAGGCTCAAGGACACTGAGTGATTTGTCCAAAGTCCCGCAGCTAGTAAGTGGTAAGACCAAGACTCAGACACATGTCTGAGCAAACCCCGGGGCCATTTCAGCTGCATCCTTAGTCGGTTCCTCTTCATTTACTCAAGTCAAAGGATCCTGCAGCTGGGGAAAGTCTGGTTTATCACAGGAAGGGCTCCTGAGTCTGTCACCAGTCCCCACTGTGGCTGCAAAGTCCCCACTGAGATGCAGTGCAGTGGTTCTCAGTTAACCTGCATAAAATGTACCTGGGGAGCTCCTTAAAATTGTGGTTCCTCAGGTCTTCCTCCCACAGGATCTGATTCGTAAGTCTTGCCAGGGAGGAGTATAAATGAACCTGTAATTTTATCATGTGCCAAGTGCTTCTAATCAGGGACTTTCAGAGAAATGGCTTTAAGCTCCTTCAGAGTAGCAATTACGTATCTTTCCATCACTGTTTCCTCAGTGCCTAGCAGAGCGCCTTGCACAAACAAGGAACTCTAAATTTATACTCGCTGAATGTAAGAGGAAAATAAGTAAATGTAAAATTAGTGTAAAATGAAGTAAATCAAGTTGGACAGTTAGTCCCGCCGTGCGGGTCTGGGGCACACCAGGAGGTCCCTTGAATCTCCATCCTTTCAAAGGAAGTCTGTCTTGCAGGTTTGTGTACAGACACACTGAGAAGTTGGGACTTGGGTAGAGTGCCCCGTAGACTTTGCCAACAATTAGAGATTGTAGAATGCTCATATTCTCATGAAAAGCAAGATGAAGGGACACAGTGAGAGACGCTATTTGCAGCTCTGTGCAGACAAACCCAGAAACCGAAGCACAGACGCACCAGGATGCAACAGGAAACCGCAAAGGCCTCAGATCTTTCAGTGTAAATAGGAAGTCAGAGTTTACTTTTGAACCCTCGGTACCCTGCGGAGCCCAACTGCAGTGTTTAATCCAGCTCTCCTTCCAGCCCTTCCTTGAGCCTGGGCACGGATGAAAGCTGATGCCACCTGGGCAAAAGCATTTTAAAGTGTTTGTTCTGATCAGGGCTTGGAGCAAGCTTCTTTTGTTTGTGAATAATTTGGGACACAGGTGCAGATTGGACTTGAAAGCATTAGTTGGTCCCCCTGGCTTTTCCTTGCAGTGATATCTGAAACCTCCGTCCTCTTCTACAAAGTAATCTTAATCCACAGACATTTTGCAGCATATTTGTCATTGACAGTCATCCTTCATGTGCCCTGTCTGTGGACCTTCGGGTCCAGGTGCTCGGTGGTGGAACATTGGTGGACACTTAATACGTGCTCTGTTGGTTGGATTGACATCCGTAATCTCATTCAGTTACTGCTGCCACTACATTCGAAACTAGTAAGTAGGACACAGATGCTCATCACCGTTTTGAGATAAGGATAATATAGTGTGGTAGAAAGACATAGGTTTTGAAGTCAGATAGACCTGTGTTCACATCCAAAATACTTAACCTTTCTTATCCAGAATCCCTTCTTCTATTCAGCCGATTGTTTTTGAGCAACTACTGTGTGCCAGGAACTAGAGAGAAAATGGCGAGTCATTGTAGACACACACCTTATTTAGTGTCTAGTGGAGAAGGTGGACGTTAAGCAAACAATCACAAAATACTGGTCATTGCAGACTTTAGCAAGTGCTTTATGTTTATACCCTGCTGGTGAGAGAATAAATTGGTGCAGTCACTTTGGGAAACAGCCAAGCATTCTCTGGTAAATTTGAATACACAAATTCAAGTGCATGCACCCTGCACTCCATCAATTCCATTCCTAGGTAAAAACTGGGAGAAACTATGGTACTTGTGTACCTATGTGTACCCAGAGACAGTGCAAGAGTTTTCATTGCATTATTTTCCATGGTCGCCCCAAATTTTAACCTAAATTTCAATCAATAACAGAATGAATAACTAAACTGTATTATATTTCCACAGTGGCATGCGTACTTCAAGTGAAGGAAGTACAGCAACATAGAACAACATAGATGAAGCAAACAATTTTAAGTGAAAAAAAAACAGGATATAAAAGAAATAAAGTTATTTTATTCATATAAAATGCAAAAAGAGGCAAAATGTGTTGTTTATTTAAATTTTTTTTTTTTTTTTTTTTTTATTGTGCCCTGGCTGGTGTAGCTCAGTGGATTGAGCGCGGGCCTGTGAACCAAGGGATCACGGTTTGATTCCCGGTCAGGGCACATGCCTGGGTTGCAGGACAGTTCTCGGCAGGGGACATGCAGGAGGCAACCATACATTGATATTTCTCTTCCTCTCTTCCTCTTTCCTTCCCTTCCTCTCTAAAGATGAATAAATAAAATGTTAAAAAAATTTTTTTATTGTTTATGCTATTACAGTTGTCCCAATTTTTCCCTCTTTGCCCCACTCCCTCATGCAGTCCCCACATTGCTGTCCATGTCCGTGGGCCATGCATGTATGTACTTTAGCTGATCCTTTCACCTTCTTTCAGCCAGTCCTCCATCCCCCCTTCCCCATACAGCTCTTGGTCTGTTCCATGTTTCTGTGCCTCTGATTCTATTTTGAAGAGACAATGCATTTTAGAAATGCATAAGTAGGCACTAAACTTAGAAAGACAAGCAAAGAAATAATTGCCACAAATATCAAGACTCTAGTTAATTACATGGTTGGGGGTGCTGGTTGCTGAGGAAAAACAACGCCTTCCAGAGATGCTTTGGGGAGCTGGTGTTGACCGGTGAAGGATGCATGAGTACTTTCTGTCTTTAAAATGTGCATGTTCGTTTTAGACACTCTTCTGTAGGTGTGATGTACAGGCGATGTGAAGCAGAGGAACAATGTGAGCATGAAGCCAAGTGAAACTGTCAGAGTTTGGGCGGTTGGCTTCTGTAAGCGGCAGTGTTCGAGCTGAGATACTTTGTTAGGTAACTGAACAGGCTGACAGAGAGGAGCGAGGGTCTGCAAGGTGGTGGTTTAGAGGATAGTGGTCCGGGAAGAAAGGAAAGCAGGACAGTGGGAGGGAGCTTGGCAGATTCAGAATGGTGCAGGAGGGAGGAGTGACGCAGGTTCAGGCTAGAGAGGCAAAAAAACGGGCGAAACGTGATGAGTTTGTAAGCCTTGTAAAGGATTTGGTCTTTTATCTTAATTGAATAGTTTTAAGCACGGTGGGTAGCAGTTGGGTTTACAAAGGATCAAAATAAATGCGTTTTGGAGACCATTTTGGAGAGAGATGGAGTGGATGGTAGGAGACCTGGGAGAAGGAGATAGAGGGTCTGGGTGAGAGACAAAATCATGCATGCTCGTCTTGCACTATGGTGGGCAAGGTCGAGAGAAGGGGACGTATCTGGGAGGTGTTAGGAAGGTCACATCAGTGGCGCTTTTGGCAGTGAAAATGCCAAGGTTGCCGAGTGGGCGCAGTGGGGGCTGCCTAACCGTCTTACCTCGTCTTCCCTGATCAGCTGCTGCCCAGCGAGCAGAGAAGACTGGAGAGAGAGCAGCAGGTCTCAGGCATTCCTTGGACAGACTAGACTTACAGGAGAGGAAGTTTTTGATTGACACCATTAACGATGTTTATATACAAAAATTAAATGCTTTGCTTTTGGATCTTATCAGAGATCTCTCCAAGAAGTAGCCATGTGAACACAATATTACTTTTGTCGTAGTCCTGCTGAAAATGCCCAATCTGGAATCATAAGGAAATATCAGACCCAAATCAAGAAGTGTTTTTCAAAGTAACTTGTCTCTACTTTTCAAAAATATCAAGGTCATAAAAGATGAAGGAAGAGTGAAGACGGAGACTTAGGGAGACTAAGCAGACGTGCCGGCCAAAGGCCTGTGCGATTCTGCATTGGGTCCTCAGCTAGAGAAGCATCTTTTTTTCTTTTAATACAAAGAACATTTTGTGGACAACTGAGGACATTTGAATAAGGTCTCTAGATTAAATAGTAAAATTGTGTCAATTTTTATTTCCTGATAGAATTGTCATATGGTTAGAAGAGAATATCATTTTTTTTATAATATCTACTGAAGTATTTAGGAGTAAATGGGCATTACATCTGCAATTTACTCTCACATGGTTCAGGGAAAAATTCACACATGTTTTGTGTGTGTGTGTGTGTGTGTGTGTATCTGAGGGTGTACACATATGTATCTATGAATAGAATGCTTATGCAAAACATTGGGAGAATCTAGGTGAAAGGAGTTTAGAAGTTTTTGTACTATTTTTGCAACTTTTCTGTAAGTCTAAAGTTATTTTTAATAAAAAATTTTAAAATACAAAAGAGTAATAGCCGTGTGAAGACCATACCTTTATTTGCTATAATCACGCTGATGAATTAATGTGTAACTCATTGTACGCCACATAAAGTCCTACTGGAGAACTTGTTTTAGAATTCGTGTGGTTGGAAAAGTGAAGTTTCTTTGGAACCTGGTATAATCTTCCCAGGGATAAAAGCTGTGTAATCGTACATTTTTTCTGACCCTGGAAGCCAGGAAGCTCAGAGTGGAAATTTAACCCTCAAGTTGAATATTAAGCCTCTGTTTGTCATATTTTCATTCTTCTTTCCATTAGTCTCACCTAACAGATTCTACTCATGTGTCACCATAATATCTGTGTGCGTGTGTTGGGAGGGGGGTGTATAAAATATTTTAAACCCTTTGTATTAGTTTCCTGTGGCTACTGTAACGTATTGCTATAAACCTGATGGCTTAAAATGGTACACATTTATGTTGTGAAAGTTCTGAGACCGTAAGTCCGGAATCAGTTTCACTAAGCCAAGATCAAATGTCAGCAAGGCCTTACTTCCCCCTGGAGGGTCCGGGGAGAATCTGTTCCTTGGCTCCGTCAACGTCTGATGGCTGCCAGGCTGCCTTGACTTGTGGCCACATCACTTCAATCTTGGCCTCCATAGTCACGCTGCCTTGCTTCATCTGCAGCCAACTTCCTTCTGCATCTTTCTTGTAAGGACACATGGTTGCATGTGGAGCCCACCTGGGTAATCCAGGATTATCTCCCCATCTCAGGATCCCTAAGTTAATCACATCCGCAAAACTTTTTTTTTTCCTTGCCATACAAGGTAACATTCACAGGGCTTTGGAAATGGGTATGTTTTCAGGGGCCAGTACTCAGCCTACCAAACCCTTTGTGGAAAAAAAAGTGACATGTAAATACCTCTTGTAAATAAAAATAAAATTTATTAGTTTATTTCTATACTCTAATTCATGCCTAGCAATGGAGCACAGATTAAAGCAAAGGAATCAAATTCCTGTACAGTGACTTTTTATTGTTTTTATGAACTGCATCTAGTTTTCTATTATATTTCCTATTTGGTTATTTCTAGAGTAGAAAAATATATTTATTTTTTCATAAAATGATTTTATATTCACTAAGCTTGGTAAATGGTCTTATTTATTAAGTTTTAAAATGTACACATGTTGCATACTCTCCCCATGCATGAGTCTTTTACAGTAATTTTTAAACTGTAGAGCTAGGCGGTCTAATGCAGGGTCTTCAAACTTTCTGACACCAGGGACCCATTTCGGGGGGCGGTGGGGAGGTGGGACAGGAAGCAAAGCTCAAGCAGTAATGCTACTGAAGCTTCGCTCAGTGCCACGCTGCTCGCCTCTGGCTGTGTGGCCTGGTTCCTAACAGGCTACAGATGGGTACTGGTCCCTGGCCGGGGGTTGGGGACCCCTGACCCAATGTGGTTTGGATGGTCAGGGAAGGTTTCTGTAAGGAGTGAGGTTGTACTGTGATATTCTGGTTAGAAAAGAGAGTGGTCCAAGCAGAGGAGACGTATGGGCAATATCTGTACAACTATATCACCTGCAACATTTTGTCTTTCTCCCTTCTTTATGCCTTTGTTATTGGTGGCAATTTTTGTCTGGTTGTGTTTGTCAGGACCTTCAGTATTATGTTGAACAGTTGGGATAATAAAAATCAATCTCACGTGGTTCCTGATATGAGAGGGAATGTGTCTAAAATTTGTTTCTGGGCATGTTACTTGCTGGAGGATTTCAATATACGAGGTCTGTCCAGAACAAGTCCAGCCATCGTTACTATAACAAGAACAGTTCACACAACATCAATGTAACCCGGCAGCCAAGGAGAGTGGACTGGAATGTGCATGTGTGAACAATGACAACTTCACTGTACTTAGTCAGTGGGGGTGGTAGATGCCACTGAGTGAGCACATGTACTGTGTGGCCATCCCATTCAAAATGATTGAGCGAGTAGAGCAATGGATCTGCATCAAATTTTGCGTTAAGCATGAACATTCCTCTGTGGAAACTATTTGGATGACTCAGAGGCTGCAACCAGGGGCAACTGGTGATTGGCAGCCTCATCACAGTAGTATGCCCGCTCATGCATCACGTCTGTGCAGAGCTTTTTGGCAAAACATCAAATCATCCAGGTGACTCAGCCCCACTACAGCCCAGATTTGGTGCCTGCAACTCCTGGCTTTTCCCAAATCACCTTTGAAAGAGAAGAGATTTCAGACCATTGATGAGATTCAGGAAAATACAATGGGGCAACTGATGGTGATTGGGAAAACTGCGTGAGGTCCCAAGGTGCCTACTTTGAAGGGGACTGAGGCATCATTGTCCTGTGTACAGTGTTTCTTGTATCTTGTATCTTTTTCCATAAATATCTTTTTCATATTATGTGGCTGGATACCTTCTGGATAGACCATATATATATTATAAAACTGAGGAAATGATCTTCATAGCATATGGGGCAGATGATCAGTAGTCTGTGTTTGAATAACCATTAAGAATATTTTATTGGACAGTCCCATTCTGTAACCACAGAGCTCTGCCCCTCAACCTTTCTGAGGGCAGTGACCATGGTACCCCTGGTATCTGGGACAGTGCTAGGGACTTAGGCATTCAATATTTTAAATGAATGAATGATAACTAATAAGCATTTATTGAATGAATGAAAATTAGCAAATTATTGTTTAAGTTGAACCAAAAATCTAGCTACTTTCCACACCGCTAATAAAAGTGAGTTGAGTTCGTGGCGTTGTTTTTCTTCCACCCCCTGAGCACCTTGTGCAGCCAGCCAGTCACTTGACATATGAAGGAGTAAGTATCTGAGTCAGTCACGGAGCATCCTGCCACTGGCTGTTAGACTTTGCTCCTAAAGATTCACATTTATTTGAACTGAAGCCAGGTGGTTAAGGATGATTTAATCAGGACCCTCCCCCCCAAAAAAAAAGCTCTCCTTAATGGAATAATTGCTTATTTCATTTTGTCCTTATTAAAGTTGGCCATTCATCTCATGCCACCATCTTTCAGTTTATGTTTGTTGTCCATGAAGTATTGAAAGTGATTATTCTGAAGGTAGACAAAAGTAATCGTAAAGAATTGTCTCAGCCCTGGCTGGTGTGGCTCAAAGGATTGAGTGCCAGCCTGCGAACCAAGGGGTTGCTGGTTCAAATCCCAGTCAGAGCACATGCCTGGGTTGTGCATCAGGTCCCCAGCAGGGGACGTGTGAGAGGCAACCACACAACGATGTTTCTCTCCCTCTCTTTCTCCCCGCTTTACCCTCTCTCTAAAAATAAAGAAATAAAATCTTTTTTTTTTTTTTAAAAAGAATTGTCTCAGTGTGTGACTAGACGGTCAAAATTCCAGTATTGCACTGGAGAGGTGCTGGGCACAGTGGCAGGCTTGGAAGTTCACATCAAAAAAGACACTCGACAGCCTGAGCAAGGACGTAGGCAGATGTATCGGTGGGCACCTGAGGGGGCTTGGTTATAATAAAATGGGCGGTGCGGTAAGGATGTCCTAGTGGTTTTACACACCTTATGGTAGTTGTAATCCTGCATGTATTTCCTACTTGAAAAGAGATTTCATTTAATATTAGTTTAGAAAATACTCAATATTAGAACATCCAGGCTCCAGAAATTGACTACTTTTTCCTGACTTGGGACTTTGCCCGAAAGCCTTCGATGACTCCCTATTGCCTAGAAAGTGCAGGTTCATTTTTGTGGCCCTGGCCAGCTCTGTCCACCTTCTCTCCCACCCTACACACTCTCTGCTCCGGGTACGTGTAACACCATCTTACAACAGGGAGTCTTGCTTCCCTGGAACTTTTGGAAGAGACCAGACCACCTATGGAGGGCTTGCCAAATGATTATAAAACTAGTGTTAAAAGCCACCTAAGGATAGAAAACAAGTGGAAAAAGTTGAAGATAAGGACTAAGGAAAGAGGCTGAGGTTGGCTATTGTGCCTGACACGGTAAAGCACAAAATGAACGCCGCTTTTGGCACAGGCTGTGTGTCCACTAAGGAAAAGGCAAAGGTGCGTGCGGGCCCAGCACCAGGGAGCCAGCTGGGTGCATCTTAAGTGGGGGCCCATCCAAAAGGGGTGATGGGAGGAGCAGCTGTGTTTACGCCTGAGGACCAGGAATGAAAAGGAGTCCTGAACGGACCGGTGGGGAGAGGGGGAGAAGGGAATATGGGGTTGGGGGAGAGAGTTACGCATACTGCTTGGAGGGTGATGGGGAAGGCCCAGGGAAAGTGAGGTTGTGGTAATGAGTTACCACATAATGAGAGAGTCCATTTGGACATGCTCCTTCCCACCACCCCACCCCATCCTAACCCTGGATATATCAGAGACAGATCACAACCCTGTTAGTCAAGAAAGGCCTTCAGTGGGACCCTACCCGACCCTGCGTGGAGCAGCAGCCAGCTAAGCAATGGAGGGGAAGGTGGCCCGAAGAAAGAGAGAAGCAACATGGTGCACCTGCTTTCTCTCATAGTGCACCTCCTTACAAGCATACCTGAAATAGCCTGTAGCTGTAGGAAGGAGGGAATTTTAATTCAATGAGATGGGAGTTTTGAATATTACAAAAGCACATACACATTTAATGCTTGAAAGTAGACCAAGGACTTTTTATTATTTCAGAGTGTATGTAGGCATGCTCTGGACCCACCTGAAATTTCATCCCAAAACAAAACAGTTCGGGAACAAATATAACGGGGCAGAGAAGCGGATGAAGCTGTTTTCTCCCTGTACGCCCATTAATTGTATAGGTCCTTCAAAAAACTAGGGCACAGGCTCTGGCCAGTGTCCCCGCCCCCCTCTGCGTGGAGAAATCTCTTTATCTACTTAATCCTGTAAGACTACAACTACAACGTGCTCCAGTAGCTCTCTTCTAAAGAACTGGAAGGATAGAGGGAGAAAAAACTCCCTTGACTCCATATCCCACTCCTATTCCCTATTTACCTGCCCAAAATTACTTTTCTGCCCTCATCTGACACTTTTCTCCTTGTCCATGGCACTCCAACTGCAGTAATTATTTGCTGTCTCTGTAGGATGGGAGCCACCTCCTGCCACAGGGCCTTTGCACTTGCTGGCAGTTCTCTGCCTGCCTCATCCCTAACGGCATGCTTTACTCCCACACTCTCTTACGGTCTCTACTTCATGTAACCTCATCACTTGGGTCCACCCAGACCACCCAGTGTTAAAATAACAACTCTTGCCCCCCCCATACTACTTCTATATTCTGCTTTAATCTCTGAATGACGTTACCACAGCCCACATACTGCATATTTGAATATTCATGTATTTTTATCTCCCCACTCTCCACCAGACTATAAGTTCTGTGAAGGAGGAGCTTAGTCTTTTCATGACTGTATCCCTGGTTCCTTGGAAAAGTACCCTGCATATAGTAGCCACTCGCAAATACTTCTCGAATGAAGGAAGGTTTCCTAATAGCTCTAGCTTTTCTAGCTGCTGTTTCTTCAGGCAAAACAGACGCCCTTTACCTCCTTTCCCAGCCCCAGCTGAGCCTCCCGAAGTCCTGCGCGTCCTCTGGGACTCCATTTCCACGCGGCCTCCTCTGTGCTGCTGCCCTACGCAGACTGAACCGCTGTCCCTACAATCCTGGGTGATATTTCACTCTCATCAGCTGCAGCCCGTAAGCACCTACATTGTGCTGCCTCCCGGACTCACGTTCTTCCTGGATTTCTGGGTCTGAGAGATGCCTGACTCAGCAACCGCAGGTCCTTCTCCTGTTGTAGAATCGCGCAGTAGTTGTCCCTGAACTCCAGAGAATGGTGTAAATCCTAAATCTAGAATTTCCATTCCCTGGGTCCCACCACGGGACCCTTCTCTCTTTCTTGGTTCCTTCTCTTTCCTCTCCATCCTAAAAAGTGCCAAGCCCATGTTACGTGTCAGTCATTTTCTCTGAGCTTCTTTCACTTGCTGGTGAAAGAAGGGAAAGCTCTGTCCGGCCAGTGAGCGGCCTCCCTGTCCAGCCAGCGAGCGGTCTGCCTATGACGGTGGAAGAGAGGGTCCTTTCTCTCGTGAGGCCTGTTTAGCTGTTGAATGTCCCTGACCCTGTATATGGTAATGCTCAGTGGTGGTGGCAATAATGACTTGGGTAGACTTTTCATCTAATTTATATTTGGGGGAAGTGGCACTGGGCTGCTCAGCACATGAAGTGGTTTTATGTCGTCCCTGAAATGGGTTGGGAGATGAGGCACCTTAGCTTTGTGCCTCCCTAGTAAGGTGCCATTAGGTTTGGGGCAGAGAAGATGCTAATATTTCAGGACAAAACTTGGAAAAGTTGAAAATTTACAGATGAAGAGAGTAAATGCCTGTTCTTTTTTTTTTACTTTCTCCCTAGTTTTATTTCCTGAGACCATTTGCATGAGGGAGGATTTCACTAGATTCCCTAGGTGAAAAACTCTTCATTAGGCAAACTAGGATCCGGAGATCAAATCGTCCTAAGCTTCTATTGATGGAAATATGCTTAATAGTATCTTTAACAGCTTGTTTATACGCTGTGTTCGCCAGCTTAAATAGTCCTCTTCTCGAAACCTTGGCCTGAGACTCCATCCATGACCCCAAGCAAAAATAATCCCACCCTCCTTTGTGTAAGTGTAGCATTGCATTCATGTCTGTTGTTGCAAACACTCTATTTTAGAAAAATGTATTAAATGTCTGTCTCTGCCACTGCGCTTTGAGCTCCCAAGAGCTGTGAGGTTGGCTCGTTTATCTCTACACACCCAAGGCCTGGCATGTAACACATAACATAGAAGTAGAAAGAATATGTTAAGCTACAGTCTACCCAGTCAGGTTAATAGAGTCAATGGACATTTGTTGACTTGCTGCCTGTGTGCCAAGTAATTTGACATATTTAGTGTTCTTTATTCCTTAGAGCAACCCTGAAGCACATTGTTACCCCTGTATCATAGACGAAAGTGTAAGTGATTCACATAGTCACATGGTAAGTGGCAGACCTATTGGGTTGGCCAAAAAGGTCTGTATGGTCTTTTCCATACAATAAAAGATGTATTTTTTGTTTTCTCCAATAACTTTATTGATTAGGAGATTTTGAATATTTCAGGTCTCTCCCATATTATAAAGTTGATTGTTTTATATTACTGTCTCAGTTTTATTGCCGTCAATTTCAGCTGGTCTACCGACTGTGCGTGGAGCACTATCTAGCGAGAAACCTCCAGCACAAAGCTTCACAACGCACTTTTGACACATTCCATTGGTTACAGCACCTTCTCCACACACTGCACAAATCTTTTTTGTGTGTTTCAGTTGCATTTTTACCTTCCTTGAAATAATGAAGCATAATATGCTGAAAATGTTGCCTATTTTCTTCTATCTTCAATATTAAAATGGCTACACAAAAATTAATCCATTTTGATAAGCCCTTTTTAAATGCACACTGGTATGACAGCTGTCACCATACAATCTAACAGAATTGTTTCAAACAAAGTTAAAGGCAACTAAGAGCTACGAGAGCCGTCTTATGGGAAAACAAACGCACTTTTTGGCCAACCCGATAGCTTTGATTAGGTCACTTGAAATCAAATTCTGGGTTCCTTCTCCTTTATTGGAGCTTAGAAATCTCTCAGGCACCCATTTATAATATTTAGCTACCAATCCGTATATCAACTTAAAAATAATTCTATAACTGTGATCATCCCGGAAGGAATTTTAATAATAATCCAGTTCAGTACTCTCATTTAGAGATGGCAAAATTTAGTCCTAGAGAGGGAAAAGGTCTTGGCCAGACGTCTCCTACCAGTTTGAATCCTGCCATTCTCTTCCTTGCCATTGCTCCTACAGCAATCATTTTTAAGCCTTTAGCGAGGCTGCTCATCCTCTGCAGGGCGTGTCCGGTGCTGACCTTTGGAACCCCGGTGGCACCGTACTTTTCCCACCTGGCAGGGGAACCTGCTACGGCTTCCTTTGCCTCGGCCTGCAGTGCCTTTCCCTCGCGTCTCCTGTCTGCCTCCTACGTAGACTGCAGATCTTCGCTCAGGCGTCACCTCCTCCTGGAGCGTTCAGAGCACGTTAGGCGGCGTGTCTACACGCTCCCACGGCGCACGCTTCTCTCACCGTGCGTATCCTCCACGGTGGTGGTTAGTTACCGGGTTCGAGTCTTTCCTGCTCGCCTGGCTGTGAACTCCAGTTACCGGGTTCGAGTCTTTCCTGCTCGCTTGGCTGTGAACTCCTGCGGGGCAGGGATCGTGGCCTGTTCATTCCTACATCACTAGTGCCTGGTATAAATAGCCCCTGGCACAAACTTGGCTTTCAGTGAATCTCGAGTGAGACGGTCAGTCACTAAGAGAGCCTGGTGAGAAGTGGGACAAGCATTGGAGATGTGGTGGAGTTGAACGTTCACCTTTGTTTGGTAGCTTAAAAGTGTTCCTGGAGGATCTCCGAGTCTTGAGATCCACAAGAGCCTACCATTCCGCAAGGCCACAGCAATTTACGGGTGTCTCTCGTGCTTGGGTGCTGTCACGGAGCTGCTCTAAGGGCCTCCGTGGGAAGTCTGGCGTGACATGTGGGAGTGTCTCTCACGCAGCACTGACCATCTGCGGTGTCTGCTCTCCACTGCCACCAAGAAAAAAGCTGTCTCCAGGTCCTTTCAGACCGTAACTGACCGGAAGATGTGTCTCTCTGCAGCACCTCTCTTCTTCCCAGAATCAAATCTTTAAAAGAAGTGAATAAGGTTCTCTGTGATTTATCAGCCTATAGGAGGCCCGTAGGATGAGGGCTTTGGGGGAATATAAACACATTTCTGGCTTCTCTGAATCGTATACTTTTTTTCTCAGTGTTATGCCATAGAAAACTCACAGGAGTTAGAAATGAATAGAAGGGTCTTCATTTTGACATTGACACTTTAAGATCTAGATGAACTTGAGTGATTCCTTTGACTTCCCAGAGATTGCATCTCTTTATCTAAAAAAAGTGGTGGTCTTTTTTACTTTTTGGAAGCATCTCAGGGATTGGTTGAATTAGTGATCGTGGTGGCTATCTGGGAACCCTCTGTGGCATGGGGACATCTTTGGGACATTAAAGTGGGTAGGAGGAGGGCAAGCGTAATGGGGGACGTACGTGATGTGGGGCATTGCCTCAACTGAAGAGCACCTTTGCTTTTGGCCATGTGCCAAAACCCCTCTGTAGGGTGTTGGGTGCCAGGCTGGCACCTTCATTTGAGTTCAACTCCCGGTGGTTATCCTCACCAAGACTTTCGGAGCAAGGGGAGCCAGTGGAGTGCATCTATGCCAAGCTGTCAAGGAGAGTGAGGAAATAAAGGGCTGAATTCAAACGCCAGACCCTCAAGATTAGGCATGTTGTGAATGAGAGGTGGAGCCAAGGGTCTTGGGCCAGGTGTTAATTGAATCAGGGCAGAAGCAGGTCTGGGAAGCTGACAGTTGCCCTGTGCCTCTTTGAAATGTCCTACAATCACTGTTTATGTATTGGCTTTTCTGCCTGGGCTGGTCAGCTGGTTTAAAAGTCCAAGGTCAACGTATCAGGTCTGGAACATTTGAAGCATAGTAGGGCAAAAGGTGGGAGAAAGAGCAGCTTGGGGAAGAATAAATGAATTGAATGAAATGAGGCAGTGAAGGACTTTCTGGAGAAATCGTATATGGGGCAAAGCTTCTTTTCTCCTGCCTGGAACTGTTGACTTAGCAAAACAGAAGAAACCACATGTACTTACACGCCGCGAGGCTGATCTGCAGCTTGGGGCCTCCAAAGGCCAGGGAAGGCCTGGCTCTGTGTGGAACGCTTACGTAGCTCGCGACCGCAAGGACTTCCAGGCAACATAACAGATGATTATCGTTCATTATGCGCTCGGTTGTGAATCAAAACAACACGAACGAACCGCTGTGCAAGCGTAGCCTGCAGTCGTCCTGAATGCGTTTGAGGGGGGGGGCAGCAGTGGCTTCATGGACTCATGGCTACAAAGCAAGAAAAACATAAATTGGGACTCCTTCTCCCATCCCCAGTCCTTGGCATGTCATGAAAGGGCCTTTACGATCTGACCACTGCCTGCTCTTCCACTCACAGGTTTGATGTTTTATTTTTGTATTTCCTGCTTTGTAGCTGCCTGTCCTCGAGCAAGTTTTATAACCCCTCTAAACCTCAGTTATGTCGTCTGTAAAATGGGGATAAAGCCACCTATCTTACAGACCTGTCATAATGTTTACGTAAAAAAATAGTGCAAGTGAAGCCACTAACAGTCTTTTGCTCACACATATGCCAATTCAACATTTATGTGATTTTTTTGTTACTGTTGCTGTATATTCTGCATCCTAGCCAGACCATACCACCTTCTTTAAGCCGTTTTGTACTAAGAATTTGTTCTTTTATTGAGGTGCTTACCCAAGTATCTTGCCATTCTTGGATTAACTGTTCAACTACATTGAAAACCAGGACAAAGACAGTACTTTTTCAGCTCTGTTTCCCCAGGGCCTGACACATAGCAGATGCTCAATTAAATGTTTACTGAGGGAATGTCTGAAGTGTGTCTGTTCTGGAGAAGCTCTCTTCTCACGAGGCCCAAATGCTTCCTGAGGCCTCCCCCCGCTCCCCATGTTAAGCACCCACTCTGTGTCAGAAACCACACCAGGTGCTGGCATCCACGATCTCAGTAAGAGCCCCACAACCCCAGAAGGCAGCTCTTATGCAAAGCAGGGGTGTCCAACCTGCGGCCCAGGGCTGCATGCGGCCCAGGATGTCTGTGAATACGGCCCAACACAAAATCGTAAATTTACTGAAAACCTTTTTTTGCTTGTCAGTTTTCATTGATGTC
The DNA here is from genome assembly GCA_004027475.1 of Anoura caudifer. Classification (NCBI taxonomy): domain Eukaryota; kingdom Metazoa; phylum Chordata; class Mammalia; order Chiroptera; family Phyllostomidae; genus Anoura; species Anoura caudifer. The sequence goes on from PVKU01009676.1 coordinate 57,126, forward strand.
TGTGTATTTAACGTGTGGTCCAAGACAACTCTTCTTCCACTGTGGCCCAGAGATGACAAAAGGTTGTAAAATCTCAAGAAAAGGAGTGCAGAACCTCAGTGAACTGAAATGCCTCAAGTATAAACGTATCTTTTTTTAACCACCAACCCACTAGGAACACAATCTGAGATCCAAGCGATCCTCTTGGTCTGGCCTGAAATATGAGATCCAGATTTTTTCCACCTAAAACCTGCCATATCTCCAGCCATCCCCACCCTCTATTCATAGCTATGTGATTTGCATCTTACCAGGATTAACCATATCTGTCTGTACTCAGAGCTCAGAAAAGTGTAGGTTAAACATTTCCTGGCTTAAAAAAATAAGAGTCCAGAAAGTTAAGTAATCATCTCTCTCTGGTTGGTTACTGTATGCAGGCAATATGATGGGACTTTCTCTGTTCGGCTTCTTGTCTTCCCAGACATCATGGAAGGTGAATCTGTCTGTCTTTCATGTGGGAGGAAACTGGGATTCTCCAGGGTCGCATCTTGCTGCCTGGAGCCCTAGTTCTGACTTAGCTGAACTCAGACACTGTTCTTCATGATACCTGTCTGCCTCTAGGAAGCAGTCTCACGAGCCCCCAGCCCCACCTACCAATGCACCCTCTCTGTGTCCCCCAGAGACAGGTGTGGTGGGGTATTTCCTCCCCTGTGACTGCGTGTTCAGTTACCACCCTATGAGAGCAGGCCAGCAAAGTGGAAAAATAGCTCTTAGTCCTAACTCGGACACCTGCCCCTCAGGTGAGAGCCAAATTCTCAAATAGCTGGGCCAATGGCGAATGAGCCCGCACCGCACACAGACGGTATCAACTCACAGAGAGTCCTGTCGGAATTCACACGTCCTGGAAGCCAGGCTGGCTGGCCCTGCTGACCAGTGTCATTTGATCCTGTCTCTGATTGCTACATGATGAGTAGAGAGAGGGTGGGTGGCAGGGCCACAGAGAAGCACGCTTGACCTCCAGAAGCCAGGTTTGGTTGGCTCATTGAAAGCAGCCTTAGGCAGTGCTCCTTATCCTTGTAGGCACCCATGGGCCCCCACTATAAACCCACGGCAAGAGGTAAACATCTGGGAAGGGCCGGTTCCACTGACCTCCTTGCGTTCCTTTGGCTTTCGCGGTTCCCAAGTAGCCAAGAGGCAGCCAGCTACGGTAGAGTGAGCATGGCCTTTAGGGTTTGACAGACCCAAGTCACATCCCCAGTGAACGACCGTAAACGTGACTTTGAACTTTCAGAGCCTTAATTTCTTTATCTGTAAACTGAAGGGAACAGCAGGAGTATTGTGGAGACTAAACATAAGAATGTGTATAAACCAATCAGTATGGAGTAGGTTCTTGGCGAATGCTAGCCGCCTTCCCTTGTTTTTTGCCCCTGCATTCATTTGTAATTCCTTTAGAAAATATAATAAAAGTCATTACAGTTGTCATTTGTTACATTGTGAGCTCAATGCATTACTGATTAGTAACATAGGAACTCTATTTAAACCACTCTTACACAACTGTAACCTTGTCCTACATCATGTCACATATTTTACAGATCGCTGCTTTTTTCTCCCTAACCCCCAGTTCTTTTTTTCTAAGGAAGTCCAGATGGGCCCAGATATAGTCTCGTAAACTAGGTAGCCTAAGCCAAGGGTTAACAATCAGGCCTGCTGCACAGGCAGATGATCTATTCATAACAAAAATTGCCTCCTAGCCATTGCCCACAGCTGAACACTGTTAGTCTGAGGCGATCAGTTCATTTGTTTCTGATTGTTCTGCTGTGTTTACATATCTCGCGTATTAGCGTGGTCTTTTGTAAGAGTACAGGCAGAGGGCAGACCCTCCCAGGTCGGCTTTCTTTCTGAGAAAGCCTGTATTCTCCTAGTCCCCTTGCCTCGCTGTTACAAGCCATTTCTCTTGTATAAGAACTCATTTAAACAGGAAAACACATTTGAAGTTGTTCCTTTTTCTTTCTTTAACATGAGGCACGACATTCTCAGTGAACTGCTATTTAATGTGGAGAAGAGGGAAAAGATACCACTGGGATCACTCCCCCGCCCCTCCTCCCTTCTCCCGCCCCCCCCCCCAGCCCCCACATTGGAAAATCCCATGCTGTCTGTTTCGTTTGCAAGGGCCGTTTGCAAGGGCCGTATTCCCTTTAGGGCCCAGGACGAGCTGGGCTGGCTCCCGGCCAAGGTTAAAGAAGCAGCTGTCTGCCTCCTGTGTCTTTGTCTCTCCTTTTTACAACCTCCTCTCTCCTTCCC